>PVJN01004090.1:0-93416 GCA_004026805.1 Lasiurus borealis | reverse complement strand
AGTGGATGTATCAGTCCTGAAAGGTCCCAGGTCTCCAGTTCAATGTGGAACTGGAGCAGATAACAGCACTTGATTGAGCATCAGCCTAATCAGCCCCAAATACTTGACAAGTGGGTTTTGATCCCTTTATTAGCCAGCGCAGGTTGCAGCAGTGGGCTGCTTAACCTTTTCAAAAGAAGACAAAGAAAATGTGTGTGTGCGTGTGTGTGTGTGTGTGTGTGTGTGTGTGTGTGTGTGAATTGTCACATTTTTTGGTTTTCAACTCATCTTCCTCAAAGGAATGTGTCAAATATGTTGTTATTAAGATTATTTTATAAGAAAAATGATGGCAGACAATCCTACTAAGGAAAAAAAAATGAAACCATATGTCAACTTTATAAACCTGATTTTTAACAATATATGAATGTGCCCATACACTCTCACACATACATTTTACTTACTTTCCTGTGTATTTCCAAAGGGATTTCAGATGCTAACAGCAAACTGCCTTTGCACACTGTTTGCCTTCACAGAGCAGGATCTCGGAATGGTATGCAAGGCCCCTGGCAAGACAATTAGTTATATCCATTTTACAAACCTAGTCTTGATTGTCCTCGGAATGTAAAACCTAAGTGCTTTGGGGGTGACAATGAGAGGAAAGGAGGATGGGTGAGCAGTTAAGCCAGCATTTGGAGATTTCAAATGGAAACTGGCCTGGGGTGTTCCCTCACTAATGTGAACACTGATGTTGAGGAGCAGGAGGTGAGCCAGGAAACCTGATAGAGCCCCATAGAAATGCCGTCCAGATGTAGCTGGCAGCTGCTCTAATCTCATTGCTCTAATTCTCTTTATTATTAGAATATTCAAAATATTAACCTCACTCTGGATATTAAATTAATTTGGACAAATCACAATTGATGCCAATTAACTGTACTGAAGAGCATTTCCTCTTAATACTGCAATTCACAATTGCACATAATTGCAATCTAATTTGTTTGCTTTAATTAATATTTGACTTATGTAAAAAGAGATGGGAGAAATTTTTCAAGAGTGTCTGCCTGCTGCCCAGCCAGTAATGGCTCAGTGGTTGAGTCCGGGCACATGACTAGGTTGTAGGCTCAATCCCCAGTAGGGGGCATGCAGGAGGCAGCCCATCAATGATTCTCTCATCAATGATGTTTCTCTTTCTCTCTCCCTCTCCCTTACTCTCTGAAATCAATAAAAATATATTTAAAAAACAACAACTTGCCAAGACTGGTTTGGCTCAGTGGATAGAGCGTTGGCCTTCGGACTGAAGGGTCCCGGGTTCAATTCCGGTCAAGGGCATGTACCTTGCTTGTGGGCACAACTCCAGTAGGGGGTGTGCAGGAGGCGGCTGATCGATATCTCTCTCTCATCCATGTTTCTGACTTTCTATCCCTCTCCCTTCCTCTCTGTAAAAAATCAATAAAATATATATAAAAACAACAACAACAACTTAAGAGTGTCTTTCTGCTGACAACATTTTAGTGCCTAAGAGGAAGCCTGTATATGCTAAGGTAATTCTTAAGTTCAAATGAGTTGGGTTTTAAGAGGTTCTCAGAGTCACAATACAAACATGTTAACTCAGGGCCATTCATTGACCCTAGTCCCACATTAAAACCCTTGACAAGTAGTTTAATGGTTCTTGCAGAGAATAATTTTACATGAATGCTCATCTCCGTTTATAAGGTGAAAAGCTCATTACCCATATGCAGGGCAGGCCCAGGCACAATTGTGCAGCCAAATTTGTCTCTGATGCCCTTCCATGGTACTTTCTTTGACTCCCTTGTCAGTGCCTCTTGCAAATGCAATTCCAGATCATCACACCATTGGTCGCCCTCCCTCCAGCCTGCCACACCTAAGCCAGCTCTGCATTCCCTGGCCTGAATCCTTCCAATTTGACTATTCTTGAATCCAGGCAAGTCATGAGAACCTATCTGGGGGAATTGACTCATGGTAAAATTCTATCACCTGACTGATAATAGCCCTTAGACTATCCCAGGTAATATAGCTCATTTTAACCTAGACCTTCAAAGTCTTATGCATGTTTAATGGTTGCCTGTAGGTAGCAGATGGAGATTTTTTTTCACACCTCACAAAACCTTTAAGAATTCTGTAAATTACATGACAAATAAAAACATCTCAACTCCATAGCCACAATAAAGAGAGTCAAGAGGATCCCCAATTTGTCAGCTACTGATTCAATCCTTTTAATCTTTATTATTGAAAGCATTAATATGTCCCTTCTTTTCCTCCATTGGTCCTCTCCAGTCCACCCCCATCCCCTGCCCCAGGCCCTCACCTCCCCACTCTCTGCATCCATGGGTTATGCTTATATGCAAACAAGGTCTTTGGTTGATAACTTACCACCTCTTTCCCTCGCCTTCCCTCTGAGATGCTTCACTCTGTTCCATGGTTCCATGTGTCTGGATCCACTCCATTCATCAGTTTATTTTGTTAATTACATTCCACTTATAAGTGAAATCATGCGATATTTGTCTTTCTCTGATTGACTTATTTCACTTAGCTTGATATTCTTCAGGTCCCTCCATGCTGTCTCAAAGGGTAAGAGAATCTTCTTTTTTATTTTGCTACATAGTATTCCATGGTATAAATGTACCATGGCCTTTCTATCCACGCATCTACTGGTGGGCACTTGGGCTGTTTTCAGAGCTTAGCTATTATAAATTGTTGCTATGAACATAGGGGTGCATACATACTTTCTGATTGGTGTTTCGGCCAAGCTTTATTTCAGATATTTACCAGTCATCACAGTGTGTCCCACAGGCACCAAAGGCCAGAGACAGAGGGACACCCTCTGTATTTACAAAACTTTTCCCTTCCCATTCTCCCTAAAATCATTTGTTTTAACCTTTGGGAAGCACTGGATTCAAAAGAGCTTTCTTAGACAATCCACAGAATGGGAAAAATATTTGCAAATTATATACCTGATAAGGGACTTATTTCCAAAATATATAAAAAACACTTAAAACTCAACAATAAAAAGACAAGTGACCCAATTAAAAAAATAGGCAAAAAAAAGTTGCTTTTTATTAAAATAATCCTGCTTCTTTCATCTTAATGTTTAGGAAACAGTCTTACATATGTGTCTGAAATACTGTACTGTCACACTGTTTAAAGACAAAGCACCATAGATAAAGCTGATCAGCTATCCAGAGTTCATATGGGATCTTGTTTCTTGATTTTACATTAATTTCTGAAAGTCAGAAATGTCATCTCCAAAAAAAATGTAAAGAGGGTTGTAAACAATAATCATTTTTGCCCTGGCTGCTGTTGCTAAGTGGTTAGGGCACTGGTTGGAGCATCAAAGCATTATGGTCTGGGTCAATGGCACCCACCTGGGTTGCAGGTGAGATCCCTGAGACCCCGTTGTGGTGCATGTGTGAGGCAACCAATTGATGTGTCTCTCTCACATCAATATTTCTGTCTCAAAAACGACAGTTACCATGTAAACCAGCAATTCTACCCAAGTATACCCTCAAGAGAAATGAAAATATATCTTCACACAAATACTTACACAAAAATGTTTAGAGCAGCATTATTCATAATAGCCAAAGGGTGGAAACAACTCAAATAACTATCAGCTAAAGAATGAATTTTAAAATGTGGTATACCCATACAATGGCAATAAAAAGGAATGAAGCACTGATTCATGCTACAAATGGAAGAACCTTGAAACACTGTGCCAACTAAAAGATGCTAGTCACAAAGGGCTACATCTTGCAAGGCTTCATTTACACTGAAAGGCCAGATTATTATAATCTCTGAACGCATAATAATCTGGCCACTCAGTATGTATGTGTGTGTGTGTGTGTGTATTAGAGGCCCAGTGCATGAATTTGTACATGGGTGGGGTCCAGCCAGCCTGGCCAGGGGGAGGAGACATGGGCGGTTGGCCAGTCTGCTTGCTGGTTGAACTCCTGGTTGAGGAGACAATTTGAATCTTAGCCTTTTATTATATAGGATATACACTGAGTGGCCAGATTATTATGTGTTCAGAGACCATAATAACCTGGCCACTCAGTGTATGTGAAATGTTGTGAATAGGCAAATCCAGAGAGACAGAATGTAAATTAGTATTTCCAGGAGGGGCAAATAGAGAAGTTTGTGTTTTTATGTTGATAAAAAAATATTCTGTTAGCACAACTCTATTAATATGCTAAAATCCATGAATTTTACACTGTTTTCTAGTATGCAAATTACACCTCAATAATACTATTATTTCATTTAAATGTTTCTCTCCCATAGGTTATTGCGTCATAAATTTTCAAGGTGAGGGTATGGTGTATGTTGTATTTAGAGTAACTAACTGCCCTCCTTTCCTGGGACTGGAGGCGTTCCTAAACACACAACTCTCAGGATTAAACCAGGAAAATCCTAGGCAAACCATGCAATATTGGGGACATACTTATACGAATAAACCACTCAATGTTGATCTCAACTCTAACGAGGCATCCTATATTTCTACTTGCTGAATATGGCAACTCCAATTTTACAAGATGACCCAGTTCACCTAAATCAAGTTGAAGCAGAGAATTAAGATGGAAAAGCAAAGGGGGAGTTTGAAATTAAGAAAAAGAGCTCCTTATACATTTTATAACCATGGCCAAAACTATGGCAAGATAGTTTTCCGGAAACCTCTTTCTGCAACCTTGTGACTCGAGTTCTCTCATTCCCCAGGTCTATAGCACAGGGTTCATTTCCAGGACTCTTAAAAAAATGATATTAATACATGGCGACATTAGATACCGTGTTTTCTCAAAGGCATTTCATCTTGGATGAAGCTTAGATTAAGCTTCCTCCTGGCGGCTGAGTGCATGATGAATTGTATTACAAGTAAGTCTATTTTTAGCCCACTAGTGCTTTGGCAGACAGGCTGTTATAAATAGAAGCAGACCTAGTACTGTAGAATAAAGAATCCAGGAGCTTTGCCTTGCTGATTTACTGAAAATGAAGCCGGTTCTCTGAGCCTAAATGATTGGAGGGAAAGTGGGTGCAGGTGTGATTGAACAGGTTGAAAAGCTGTGGTTTGTACTTTGGAAATTAATGCATCATGTGTCGCTGAGGCAGAAGATGAGGGGCATAACTCAAGCGCGCATTCCCTGGAAATACAGATACTGGGAGTAAAAGACTTGCGTGTTTTATCAGGGAAGAGGCGGGTGTTTTAAGAATCATTTGAGTATGTAGTAGCTGTCATCAGAAGCTGACAGTTCGGTTGTTTCACAAGCACATCAGGTTAGCAGCCACCAGAGGGCACTGAATCAGCCTGTCCCAGCTCTGAGCTTCTATTCAACAATGCAACACAGTGGCTGAGCACGTGGATTTGGAATCGCCTAGACAAGGGTCCCAGATCTGGCTCTCCCACTTTAATCCGAAAACAGGGATTATAATTAATTGCTTCCATCAGAGGCAGGTGGTAAGAATTAAATGAGCCCAGCCAGTGTGGCTCAATGGTTGAGTGTCAACCTATGAACCAGGAGGTCACCTTTGGATTCCAGGTCTGGGCACATGCCCAGGTTGACGGCTAGATCCCCAGTGGGGGGAAGCGTGCAGGAGGCAGCCGATCAGTGCTTCTCTCTCTATCTCTTTCCCTCCCCTCCTTCTCTCTGAAATCAATAAAAATGTATTTTTAAAAAGAATTAAAGGAGGTAATATCCGGTGCTCTGTTTCTCAGCACAACCTGGGAGTGGTGCTGTGGGTTCAGCTGCTAACAACAGCACAGAGAAGGCATCCGCTTCCTTCCATTCCCTTCTACTCTGCAATCTCCTCCCGCTTCCTCTCTCCTTTCTCAGGAACACTATGAGGCCTCCTTCATTCACTGTCAGCCAAAGGCCTTTCTCCTGGCCGTGTGCCAAGCATGTTCTCCCCAGAAAAACCCTGTGACTCCCCAAGTTCTGGCCAGTCCTCTTTACCCCAGTATTTTCCCAGTGTGGTTCACAAACCACCTGCATCAGAACCTTGCGGACCTACGTAGTTGGAAGTTCTGGGAAGGGAACCTAGGGATCTGCATTTTAATGAGTTTCTTACGTGAATTTATGCATGATAAAGTTTGAGAATCTCTGTGCCGAGTTTTAGTGAGTTGTTTTTTTGTGTTTTATTTTTAATGGAGAGAAAATATAATGGAGAGAGAAATTGATTTAAATCAGCTGATAGGAGGGAAACTAGCTGATTATCTGGTTTAAAGTAATTCACACTGAACTGTGAAGAACAAATAAACTCTCCTTTTAGGAGAATTTACATTCTGACACTTTGCAAATCTTGATGAATTTCCAATTAGTGAGATGTGTGGGATAGATGTTTAAAGAAAAACGACCTTCCCTGTGACCAGTGCCTCGGGGGAAGCCTTTATATACCCATCGAAGGAAGAGCAGACAGAGCCTGTATCTTAGCAGATCATTCCTCCTGCCCCAACCATGGGAAATTCAGCCCAAGCCTGCTGCCTAGGGGAGAGGAGAGAAGTAGAAGGCAAAGGAGGAAGAATGAGAAATTTAGGAAGGGTACACAAAGGAGGAATAGGGAGGAAGGGAGGAATAGGGGAAGGAAGGAAAAGCCTCTCAAATATCCCCACCCCCATAACGTTCGGTGCTCCTAGCTTGTCCAAGTGCAGAATGGACTGATGGGAAACTGGCCCAACTGCGCTCCTTCCACTCTATCCCAAAGACCGTCACAATGGCGACTTCTATTTTATTTGTTATGCAGTTTCATTTTTTAATATGCATATGCAGGGGTGAGTAGCCCCCTAACTCCTTCTTGCTGCTGCCAGACAGACCACTTCTCCCTCTACTGAGACTAAGTATGGCTTTTTCTCTCCCCTTTTACAGCCCTTAGTGAATTATTCTGATTGCACAGTTTTAGTTGTTTGTTTTTAATACATTGTTATTGATTTCACAGAGATAGAAACATCAATGAGAGAGAATCATTGATCAGCTGCTTCCTGCACACCCCCTACTGGGGATTGAGGCTGTAACCTGGGCATGTGCCCTTGACCGGATTCAAACCTGTGGCCCTTCAGTCCAAAGGCTGACACTTTAGTCACTGAGCCAAAGCAGCCAGGGCCGACTGCACAGCTTTCTATACCAGCTATAGAACTGTGGACTCAGTATGCCTCTCCAGCTCCAACCTCTCCTTTGCACTGAAGACCCTTACGTCTAACTGCCTATGCTGTCTCATCCCCTAGATGTCTAACAGGCAGCTCAGACTTTAACATGTACAAACCTAACCTGATTTTCCTCCAAAATAATATGTTTCTCCCCCAGGGAAGTAGCACCCCATTCACCCAGATGGATCACAAACTTCAGAGGCATCCACAAGTTTCTCTCCCCACCCCCTCTCTCTTTCATCCAACCAATCACCAAACCCTGCTGGCTCTGCCTTAAGAACACATTTGAATCTGACTGCCTTTCACCACCTCCAGTACTCCCAGCCATGTATGAGATACATCACCTCTGATCCAGATGCCTTCATTGTCTCCTACCCGCTGCTTCCACTCTTACCCCCACAATCTCACTGCCCCATACAGCCATAGCTGAACCTTTTATTACATAATTCACATCACCTCCCTCCCCTTCAATGGCTTACCACTGCATCAAAAAAAAAAAAAAAATCAAAACACCTTACCATGGTTCAGGACTTTTTCTACCATTGTTGACCTTTCTCCTCATTAGGGTTTTATTTTTGGGGGGGAGGCCTAGGGAGGCATGAGGCAGGCTGTGAAATAATTCATAACTAAAATAAGAGTGTGGGAACTCTAATCAGAATACACCAGATCAGTAATTGGCAAACTGCGACTCACGAGCCACAAGCGACTCTTTGGCCCCTTGAGTGTGGCTCTTCCACAAAATACCACTGCCTGGGCAAGTCTATTTTAAAGAAGTGGCGTTAGAAGAAGTTTAAGTTTAAAAGATTTGGCTCTTAAAAATTTCAATCGTTGTACTGTTGATATTTGGCTCTGTTGACCAATGAGTTTGCCGACCACTGCACCAGATGATCATGCCTGCAGACGAGGAGGTAACCTGTTTATGTTAACGTAGCATGAGCATCACGAATTGGCACGAGGCCTCTTCTCATTGAGCGTGTATCACTGATGGGCACGAGGCCACTTCTGCTTGAGCGTGTACCACTGATGGGCATGAGGCCACTTCTGTTTGAGCGTGTATATAAGTTGCCACTGACCAGCCAGGTGGGCTGGGCCACTTTGTGTGGCTGCTTTTATGGGGCTACTTTTGTGGGGCTACTTTGCAGAACTACTTTGCTGATGGCTCCTGTAGTAGCAATGGTTGCTCGGACTACAATAGTCTTCCTTTATATGCCTACAACTTCCTATCTCTTCGTCTAAATACCTGGTGGAGGCTGTGGACCTGTGCTCCCAACAAAGAGATAGATGCAGGAAGTTTATTTGTACTTTCCCTGAAGGGAAAGGGCTGGTGTAATCAATACTATGGCAAGAAATAAACTGAAGCCTGCTCTTTTAAAGGACAAGGCTGTTGTTGCTAGGTGACAAGGGAGGAAGGGTGTTGTGGGGACTGAAATTGAGCAGACATCAGGGGGGTTGTAGTTTGTTAGTTCTTCAGGAGACAATCCCGGCGGGAGTCCTAGGGAGATAGATGTCTTATCAGTATTTTTCCAAAGCCTGTAAAACATCCTTAGAGCAAAAGTTATGATGAGTAAAAAAGAGGCTTGTTTGAAGGAGAGCAGGGAAGGGTACTTTCTACCAATTATTCGTGAGTTGTAAAAATAGCAGGGAGGAGAGGTATGCAAGGATGTAATGTTGAGAGGAACTTGTCTTGCAGTTTGAACAGAGGGGCTGTTTGAATCAGAGGAGCTAACAATCTTGGGGTTTAAGTACCAGGTGCTTCTCATAAATTGTGGAAGGCTACAGCAAGGAAAAATAAAGATCTTTTTTATTTTCCTGACACTCCTCTCTCCAGCTTCCCTGGCTTCCCTGCTGTTTCTTTGCTAATGCCTCCTCCGGGAAGATGGAGAGTCCCGGATAGCATGGTCCCTCGCTTCATACAGAGAAACCGTCCTGGCCACCAAATTAGCAACTCTCCTCTTGCCCCGATTTCTTCTTCTTTTCTTTTTCTTCTCCTTCTTCTTCTTCTCCTTCTCCTCCTTCTTCTTCTTTTTTTTGCATAACACTTAAAACTTTTTAAAAAATAACTATTTGTTTATTATCTATTTCCTCATTCAAATATATGCTCTATGAGAGCAGGACTTACTCTCTTTTGTCCACCATTGTATCCCTAGTGCATAGAACAGTGCCTGGTACATCATATATGAACCATTGACGTTTGTTAAATTGAAGTAAAACTAAGCAAACGTAGAAATATTAAGTAAGGATGACTACTGGCAGGTGGTTTCAAGATTACATCAAAGATTTTATTTACTCCCTTAGCTAGTTTGGCTCAGTAGATAGAGCATTGGCCTGTGGACTCAGGGTCACGGGTTTGATTCCAGCCAAGGGCACATGCCCAGGTTGCAGGCTCAATCCCCAGTGTGGGGCATGCAGGAGACAGCCAATCAATGATTCTCTCTCATCATTGATGTTTCTATCTTACCTCTCTCCCTCTATCTTCCTCTCTGAGATCAATAAAAACATATATAAAAAATAAATAACTCACCAAAACTGGTTTGGTTTGGCTCAGTGGATAGAGCGTCAGCCTGCAGACTGAAAGGTCCCAGGTTCGATTCCAGTCAAGGGCATGTATCTTCGTTGCGGGCACATCCCCAGTAGGGGGCGTGCAGGAGGAGGCTGATCAATGTCTCTCATTGATGTTTCTAACTCTCTATCCCACTCCTTTCCTCTCTGTGAAAAATCAGTAAAATATTTTTAATAAATAAATAAGTAACTCTTATTTACTATAAGAGAATTATAACATAGAATGGAATCACTGGTTCCTCTTTTTTTCCCCTCCCTTGTGTTATTTCATGGTGGCTATTCAGAGATAAGGCATGTTCCCATTTCATTCCCTATTTCAATAAGAAATCATTTCTGGAATTCTGGACCTCCTCTTTGCACACATAGAAAATCTTTTTTTTCTTCCACACTCTAAGCCCTCAAAAAATATACATTCATAATTACCAAATGTACAAATCTGCTTTTGTCCACTTACTGTACATAAAACAGAGCGAATGAGATTAGGTAATAGGAAGCTTTTCTATTATGAAATTATATTCATGGCATTCTCCCAGGGGCTAAGCTGATTTCTCTCTGAAAGTTAAACACATTCCAGAAATCACATTAAAACCCTTTCAGGCCTCCTGGGACTCACAGGTCAAGGGAAGGGAAGCCTGATGTGTAGCTTCACAAAGCAGCTTACACCCGGCCTGGTGTTGCTCAGTGGTTCCAGTCCAATTTCCAGTCAAGGGCTTGTCCCTGGGTTGCAGGTTCCCTCCCTGTCCCTGGTTGGGGAGACGCAATCAGTCGATGATGTATGTGTCTCTCTCTTTTTTTCTTTTCCTTCCTCCCTTCCACTCTCTCTGAAAAACAATAGAAAAAAATATCCTCAGGTGAGAATAACAAAACAAAACCAAAAAATCAGCTTATTGCTCTTAACAAGTAACTATGAATGGGAAAATCTGTTTGTCACTTCCTTTCTGCGTCTTAAATGAGGGAAATGGATAGTGTTTTCTCTTTTCATGATAAAGCTTGTTGTGCTGACAGCCATTTCTCCATAAATGGCATCCACAAGCTGGGAGAAAAAGATGAGTAAGGGAGGCAAATTCTCACTTTTCTAGAGGAGATGCAAGAAATAGTATCTAAAACTTATGAATTAATAAATAAGAGAATATAACATATTACTTTGACTATTGAAGTAGCTACTGTAGTAAAACAGGAAACTATTTTAAAAAATTGTCTCCAGGGAGTAAGACTGGGTCGGTATGAGAAGCAATGAAGTGAGGCGGCTCTTTTCATCACAAGATCACTCATATGGTTTGGGGTTTTGTTTGTTTGTTCGTTTGTTTTAGAGAGAGAGAGGAAGGGAGAGAAAGAGAGAGAAACATCAATTTTTTGTCCCATGTAGTCCTGGTACCGAACCCAAAATCTTGGCATCTTAGGACAACACTCTAACCAACTGAGCTGCATGGCCAAGATTATAGTTTGATTTTTTTTTTAAACAATATACACATGTTGCCTTGATAAAATAAAAAATTAAAACTCGAGCTGCTACACTCTACGTGGTATATTGTACCCATCTTAAAATTTTGTAAGTTTAATCAGTTTTTTCTACTAAGGAGCAATTCTAATTATATATCCTAAAGGTATTCTTTCCTTCTCTCTTCTCTCAGTCTTTGGGATAGGGAAACATCTAAGAGGATATTTTACAGTTCAGCAGAATAGTGCGGAATCATCATTCAGCCCTCCTATCTGTGAGAGCCACCAAAGGCAATGATGGTGAAGAAGAGAGATATGGTATAGACAAGCTGATGGGAAACACCTTTTGGGGACTTTGCTTACAGAGATTTAGCCCCTGCCCTGCTCTGCATTGATTCTAGGATCCATTGAATTACCTTGAACACAAGTTAATCCAAATCTAAGAAGAAGAAATTAGAAGTTATTATTTTCCATTGCTATGACTTCTTCCAGTCCTTATGAAACTGTTCATCTTTTGCAATATTTTGCTTGTCAATCTCACTTTTCAGTGTTTATTCATTTAACTAGAGTGTAGGGTGTGATATATTAAGGAATGCATTAAGTATATATGCAGGTAGCAAGAGTTATGCTTAGAAATACCCACAGGGATATCCCTTTGGTATGCTCAGTCTTCAGACGATCTCCTAGTTACAATTGCAGAGATACAAACACAAATCTCTGCAAGAGATATTAAAGATAGTAGAATGTTTAATTTCAGTTTCTTTCCAAGACACTTAATTTTCAAAATGATAATAGCACAGTTCTTCTAATTATTAAACTAATGTATGCTCATTGCACTGAGAAAGAAGAGAAAAGAAAAAAAAGAAATCAAGTAATACAGAAAGTGACATTCTAAATCTGTTATTCAGAGATCCATCCATGTTTTTTCTATGTATATATGAATATATTTCATTTTCAACAATGGGATCACACTCTATATGCTATTTAATAACCTGCTTTTTTTCATTTACTATGTCTTGGATGCCACTCATTTTATACAAATCTGCATTCATTTTAAGTGGCTGTATGAAATTTCTTTATTCAATTTCTTATTTGAGGCATTAGGTTTACGTTTTTTACAATAATAAACAATGTTATTTGTATAACTTTGTTCTGTTGTTATCATAGTATATTCAGAGCATTTTTATAAACATTCTTAAATACCATTAATTGGGCTTCAAACTCACAACTAGATAGTAATTGAGACCCCAGTCTCATCTGTGCAGAGCAGAGAAAGGACTAGAATAGAGTGACAGGCAAGAAGACTCTGTTCAGCCTTCCTGCTAATAAGTAGCTAGTAGGAAGGAAAGGAATTGCATCTATTTCTTGCATCTAGAGGAGAAGACTCTATCTCAAGACTCAAACTTGCCTAGGAGAGTAGAATGCTCAAGAAAATAGTGGAGCCAGATTTTGTTTACCTTTACAACTTGTTTTTACAGATACTACTCAAGTCATAATCCTTGATTTGTTTTCTCATTGGTAAAAAATAATTAATGATATTACCTGCCACTTTGGGGTATTTGTGGGGGTTGCACAGCATGATGTATATAAAGTACTTAGCACAATGTCTGGCATACAGTTAGTGCTCAGGAAAGATTGCTATTATCACAGAGAAAAAGCTTAAAATCCCAGCCAGTAGGTTTAAAGGGAACTAGCTTATTTCTAAGCTTTCCAGAAATGTCCTTACTGGGAACATGATTTGACTGATGTATGACCACATCCATAAAACAACAATCTTCCCCAGGGTTAAGTCTGTTGGCACCTTACCTTATCCTTCCAGCCAAAGGCTTTTCTCAAATGAAATTGTATTTCCAGCACTTGGATGTCATCCTTGGTGCCTACAAAACCCTGGAGAGTTATTTGAAATGTGTATTCCAAATAAGCAATAAGAAACTATATGGATTTCTCTTTTTTAAATATATTTTTATTGATTTCAGAAAGGAAGAGAGAGGGAGAGAGAGAGAAATAGAAACACCAACACTGAGAGAAAATCATTGACTGGCTGCGTTCTGCACGCCCCCTTTTGGGGATGGAGTCCACAACCCGGGCATGTGTCCCTTTCTGGAATCAAACCTGGGACCCTTAGTCCGCAGGCCAATGCTCTATCTACTGAGCCAAACCAGCTAGGGCACAATATGGATTTTTTTTCTTTTTCTTTTTTTTTTTAAATAAATCTTTATTGTTCAGATTATTACAATTGTTCCTCTTCCCCCCCGCCATTGCTCCCCTCCACCCGGCTCCCAGCCCACCCACCCTCTACCCTTACTCCCCCCCATTGTCCTCATCCATAGGTGTATGGTTTTTGTCCAGTCTCTCCCTGCACCCCCATAACCCCTTTCCTCCTGAGAATTATCAGTCCACTCCCTGTCTATGCCCCTGATTCTATTATATTCAGCAGTTTATTCTGTTCATCAGATTTTTAATTCACTTGATTTTTAAATTCACTTGTTGATAGATATGTATTTGTTGTTCATAAGTTTTATCTTTGCCTTTTTCTTCTTCCTCTTCTTAAAGAATACCTTTCAGCACTTCATATAATACTGGTTTGATGCTGATGAACTCCTCTATTTTTTTTCTTATCTGTGAAGCTCTTTATCTGCCCTTCAATTCTGAATGATAGCTTTGCTGGGTAGAGTAATCTTGGTTGTAGGTTCTTGCTATTCATCACTTTGAATATTTCTTGCCACTCTTGTCTGGTCTATATAGTTTCTGTTGAGAAATCAGCTGACAATCAAATGGGTGCTCCCTTGTAGGTATTTAACTGTTTTTCTCTTGCTGCTTTTAATATTTTCTCTTTGTCTTTTGCTCTTGGTATTTTAATTATAATGTGTCTTGGTGTGGTCCTCTTTAGACTCTTTTTGTTTGAGGTTCTGTGTGCTTCCTGGACTTGTAAGTCTATTGCTTTCACCAGGTGGGGGAAGTGTTCAGTCATTATTTCTTCAAGTAGGTTTTCAGTATCTTGCTCTCTCTCTCTGCTTCTTTGTATTTCAAATCTTTGACTTGATTCTTGCATTCCTCTAGTCTGCTGTTAGGTCTCTGTATAATATTTTTTATTTCAGTCAGTGTATGTTTAATTTCTAGTTGGCCCTTTTTCATCTCCTCTTGAGTCTCGCTAAATTTATCCATCTTTTCTAGGGAAATTTTTAAAAACCTTATAACCATGGTTTTAAACTTTATATCTAGTCGTTTGTTCTCCTCCATTTCTTTCATTTGTGATCTGTTTCTTTGTCTTTGCATTTTCACTGCTTCCCTGAGTTGGTAGAGTAGCTTTGTGTGCTAGTTGTCTTATATGGCCCAGTAGCTCTTCCTCCCCAGTTACCTGAGGTGGACTCTCTTGGTGCACCCCTTTGTGGATTGTGTGTACAGCCTTGTTGTAGTTAAGTCATGATTGCTGTTGGTACCACTGGGGGGAATTGACCTCCATACCGATTGGAGCTGGGCAGAGGAAGTAGAGGTAGGACAGGGGTTTTTCTCATCTTGAGTCCATGGATAGAGATTGTATCACTTGGTTGTAACAATAATTTCTTTTGATATAAATATGTAGAAACATATCAGGGAAATAAAAAAAGAAATAAATTACTTCCAAAGACTTCTACCATCTTAACTGTCACAGTTCATTTTGACTTATTTCTATCACATTGTGGTTTATCTGCCTCATAACACCACTTACAATCTGTAACTATCTCACGTATTTTTTTATTTGCTGTTCCTCTCCCCCATTAGAATGTGAGCTCCAGGCCACTAGGACCTCATCTGCTTTACTCACAAAGCACTCCCTAGCTCCTAGATCTGTGACAGGCAATCAGAAAGAGAAGCTCTCCTTTTCCCAGTATGCCACTAGACCAGTGGTCAGCAAACATATTAGTCAACAGAGCCAAATATCAACAACACAATGGTTGAAATTTCTTTTGAGAGCCAAATTTTTTAAACTTAAACTTCTTCTAATGCCACTTCTTCAAAATAGACAAGAATCTATGAAAAACCTGGCAAAGCAAATCTTGAGAATCTAGTGGAGGTAGTCAATGACCTGCAACCTCAATGTGGAATTTTGAGGGCTTTGCCAGGTTTTTCATAGAGTCTTGTACCTGGTTTGGTTTCATTCAGTCATTCAACAAAGAACTTTTGAGCATGTATTATATACCAAGCACCTCATTAAGTCAGGAATACAAAGATGAAGAGGACACCTTCTCTTCCCCAGGGAGCTCAGTCTGGTGCCTTGCTTCTCAGAGTGTGGTACCACCAGCAGCAGCAGCACCTGGAGATGGTTAGAAATGCAGGTTCTCAGGCTTTGCCCCAGATGTACAGAATCAAAATTTGCATTTTTAACAAGATCCTCAGGTGATTATTGAACATATTGGTCTAGTGTAGTGGTCAGCAAACTGCGGCTTACAAGACACATGAGGCTCTTTGGCTCCTTGAGTGTGGCTCTTCCTCAAAATACCATGGCCTGGGTGAGTCTATTTTGAAGAAGTGGCATTAGAAGAAGTTTAAGCTTAAAGAATTTGGCTCTCAAAAGAAATTTCAATCATTGTACTGTTGATATTTGGCTCTGTTGACTAATGAGTTTGCCGACCACTGGTCTAGTGGCGTACTGGGAAAAGGAGAGCTGCTCTTTCTGATTGCCTGCCACAGATCTAGGAGCTAGGGAGTGCTTTGTGAGTAAAGCAGACGAGGTCCTAGTGGCCTGCAGCTCACATTCTAATGAGGGAGAGGAACAGCAAACAAAAAAATACATGAGATAGTTACAGATTGTAAGTGGTGTTATGAGGCAGATAAACCACAATGTGATAGAAATAAGTCAAAATGAACTGTGACAGTTAAGATGGTAGAAGTCTTTGGAAGTAATTTATTTCTATTTTGTATCTTGCTTTCAATTCTAAAAATGTAAACCCTGTCACTGGTTTCACCTGAAAAAAGCCTATGATTATAACAGTTGGTCCTTCTTTCTTTTCACTCCTCATCCCTCTGCCTCAGCAGCCAGCACTGAAATTATATATGCCACCAAGCAGACACAGTCACACCCATTAGCTCAGGTCCAGCTAAGAATTTGGATACAAGCTAAATTATAATACACAGAAGGAAGTGCTAGCATTGCCACTCCGGTTAGGTGAAGAAGGCATTAGAGAATATAGATGGGCTGGGGACAGGAGTAGCTTCCTAAGCAGCTGTCTTCGTGCAGCACGTTGTCGGGCTGAGAGTGTGCTGACGGGACTGAATGCAAGGATGGCACACAAGTAAAGATGAGCAATGGAAATATATCCTAGTTTTCATCAACCCACTGGCCAATTCTACAACAAACAACTATAATAAATTCAGACCCTCAAATCACCTATATAGCTTACATTAATCAATCTGCAACTAAAACCAGTGTTAGACTTTAATTCAGCCCCAAAGTGTGTTGTAAGTATGCATTTATTTTCAGCACAGATCCAAACCCTCTGCAGTCCAATGATTGTCCAAAGAGAGATGTTCAGACTAGTAAATGAAGGTAGTAGTTCAGGTATTGCTCCTCTAGAAATTGTGTATCAGGAAGGAAAAGAAGAGACAAAGATGGAAGCACACTTTCTGACCTGTGAGCAAGCATTGCGCTTACTGTCCAGTACATGTCAATAGAGTATATCTAATACAGCAATTCTAAACCACAGTAGGAGAAAGGGCATTTGCCCTCCGTTCCAGTTACCTATTACTGCATAGCAAACTATTCCAAAACTTAGCAACTTATCTATACACATAAAAGGCTAAGTGACCACCTGACCATCCAACCAGCTGGTACATATGACATGCACTGACCATCAGAAGGCAGATGCTCAATGCAGGAGCTGTCAAGCTGCAGTGACTTCACAGCAGCGTTTCTCTGGTAACGCACCCTGAAACCAGAGAGGAGGGAGCATGGCCCTGCTTTCTTTCAATGTGCACAAATCCATACACCAGGCCACTAGTCCTATCTAATTAAAGAGTAATATGCAAATTGACCATACCTCTACTACACCCACAAGCCATGCCCACTAGCCATTCAGGGGCAGGTATGCAAATTAACACAACCAAGATGGTTGCAGCCATAGAGAGAGCAGGAGGCTTGGGTTTCCTGGCAATAGAGTAAGGCAAGCTTTCTGCCTGCCCTGCCCAGCCCAGGCCTCCACTCAAGGCTACAAAGTTTCAATTATAGAGGATAAATGAATCCTAGATACCAGGGCCTCTGTGTGTGTTGCCTGGGGGTTTGGCTGGCCAGCAAACGACCACAGGCCCTGTGCCCAGGCTGCCCCATGCCCCAAGGGAACCCCCACCCTGATCTGGGACACCCTTCAGGGAAAATCAGCTGGCCCCACACATGGCACCAGGCCTCTATCCTATCTAATCATATCTAATAAAAGAATAATATGCAAATTGACCATAGCAAGAGCTACGGAGAGATCTGCAGATTCCTCTTCTTTGTTTGGGTTTTGGAGGTGCCCAGATGAGGCCCAGCTGTGAAGTAATGCAAGGTGCTGTGAAGTCTTGGGCCTTCTTTTGGAAGTTCTGGGCCTCTCTGTCCCAACTGCTGTTTGTTAGGTAATTTTAGATTGCAAAGGGCCAGGCCATTCATATGCAAAAGCCTCTGCGCACAGCTGGGGCTGGGGTAGGGTTGTAAATTGGTTGGAGGCTGGGTCTCAGAGAATCAACAGGGTGGAGCAAACAGCAATGGCTGACTTTCAACCCTGCCCTAAGAGGCCCCAGGGTCTCAGTGTCCTGTGATAATAGCTACAAGTACCTCTGAGAGAAAGCCACCCTTGTGTTCCAGCCTGATGCCAGACAGTCTAATTTCCCCCTGTATGAGACTGGGTTCCCAGAGTCTTGCCTGGAACTGGAGTTCAAAGCTTGTGTCTCCCTCCTGACTAAAAAAGACAACTGCATCCTCAGTTGTGAGCCCATTCTGCATGCACCTGCATACTTCCACACTTTACTTCCACACCTCCTCTGAGTCTCAGTGTGCTTTTCTCTTTCCTTCTAGTTGTAGAACTTCCACTCAGCCAGCCTTCCTGTGGTTCTGGATGATATCCGTTTTGTCTTTTAATTGTAGTTTTGAAATGGTTGTGTGAGGCAGCAAGTCCAGGTGTTTATCTATGCCGCCATCTTGGTTTATCCGAATTTTTCTATAAAAAGTCTTGTTGAAAGATCTCATACTCATTGAAATGGCTACTATTAAAATAAATAAATAAATACAGAAAATAACAAATGATGGAGAGATATGAAGAAATCAGAGCCCTTGTGCACTGTTAGTGTTAGTATAAAAATGGTGCAATAGAAAACATTATGGACATGAAACTACTATATGATCCAGCAATTCCAGTTCTGCATATCTATCCCAAAGAATGAAAGCAGGATCTCAAAGAGATATTTGCATATCTATGTTCATAGCAGTTTTACTCACAACAGCTAAGAAGACGAAGCAACCCAAGTGTTCATTAATAGACGACTGGATAAATAAAATGTTATAACCATTCGATGGAATATGATTCAATCTGAAAAAAGAAAAAAAATAATATTGTTACTTGCTACCTGAATGAACTTTGAGGATGTTATATGCTAAGTGAAATATGCCAGTCACAAAAAGACACTGTATGATTCCACCTACAGGATAATCTAAAGTTATCAAATTCATAGAAAGAGAAAGCAAAATGGAGGGTACAAAGGGATGAGGGAGTGGGGAAGGAGTAGTGTTGTTTAGTCATTGTAGAGTTTCAGACTTGCAAGATGGAAAAGTTCTGGAGATTGGTTCCACAACAATGTAAATATACTTACCACTACTGAACTGTACACTTAAAAATGGAGGAGATCAGCTTGACCAGCGTTGCTCAGTGGTTGAGCCCCCTACACTACAAATCAAACAGAAAGAGGACTTTTCGCCTGGCCAGTGTGGCTCAATGGTTGAGCATCGACCTATGAATCAGGAGGTCACGGTCCAATTCCAGGTCAGGGCACATGCCCGGGTTGCGGGCTCAGTCCCCAATGGTGACATGCAGGAAGCAGCTGATCAATGACTCTCATCATTGATGTTTCTGTCTCTGCCTCTCCCTTCCTCTCTGAAATCAATAAAAATATATTTTTTTTAAATGGTTAAGATGGTAAATGTTATTTTATGTGATTTTTACCACAATAAAAAATAAACTGCCTATACTCTTAGCATGCTGGTAGGGAACATAGATACTACCTGTCAATGGGAAGAATGGAAAAGAATCTATAGCCATCTTTAACCTGCCACGCCCCCTGTAGGGCACATCATGTCTAAAGCACCTGAGGACATAGATGGTGGGATATTATTTCCAGGGCAATGTATTCAATCTCCCAAAGATAAAGGGTGTCAGAAGGCCCTGTGAGACGTGGGTGCAGTCTGAAACAAGAGAATGGGATAAAATAATTAAGCATGTATAGCTAATGAGAAAAAAATAATGGCCTGAAATTCTTCCTATACTCATTTTTAAATTTTTTTTTTCAATTACAATTTACATTCAGTATTATTTTGTATTGGTTTCAGGTGTACAGCATAGTGGTTAGACAATCATATACTTTTCAAAGTGTTGCCCTCAATTTTGCCAATACCCACCTGACACTATACATAGTTAATACAATATTATTGACCATATTTTCTATGCTGCACCATGGATATTTTGTGCATGCTAATATGTACTTCTCAATTTCTTCACCTTTTTCACCCAGTTTCTCAAGCCCTCTCCCCAATGATAACTATCAGTCTATTCTCCGTATCTGTGAGTCTGTTTCTGTTTTGTTTTGTTTTTCATTTATATTATTGTTTAGATTATACAAATAAGTGAAATCATGCGGTATTTGTCTTTCTCTGACTTATTTTACTTCCACAACAAGGATCTTGTGAGCCATTCTGCTAAAAGCCTGGTATTCCCACTAAATATTTTTTTCACTGTGACCGCACCTGCCTCCCAGCCATCATGACATTGGGGTCTCCAGGCCCCAACTGAATAAATCAGATAGAAACAACTAGCAGAAGCTGACTCAGGAGACCTTTCAAAATCTGCAAACACACAGAAAATTCAACAACAAACCATTTACATAGTCAAGACAATGTGGCCATTATAAATGCTGCTCTCATGCACAGTGGTTCAAATGACAGCTTTAAAAGGATTTGCAAAGATCCCCATGGAATTAGAACACAGGCAATTCAGAGCCCATGACGTGTTACAAGGACAAACCTGATTGAACCAAGATCTAAAGCATCACCAAATGACTTTTTATTCCGTCCTGCTCTGTACAAACATGGAAGAATATGACATCTTTTAAATTGCCTCCCCTTGAGCTAGGCAATATCCATGGTGCATGGGAAATGTTAAGCCAGATTTTGGGGGTGGAGAGGGCGGGAAGCAGAATGTTTTACAAAGTGAATATCACAGTGTAACCACATGAATGCTCCCACTAGCTTCTCAAACTGCCGCTGTGTCTCATAGCCATTAGACTGGAGGAGTAACGGTAACATCTGCAGAGGAAAACCCTGTCTTTTGTCCTCTTTCACCTATTGGTTTCACTTGAAGGGCTAGTCTTTTCCAGGCCTTCAGGTGGGGAATTCTTCATTGTGTATGCCATTTAAGTAACTGTAGTAGCATTCTAATTTTACTTTCCACTGCAAAGTGTTTTCCTGAGATTGTGTGGGGAGTGTTTGTGTTCTGATCACTGCTGGAACAAACACGCTGGTTATTTTTAGCCCGGCTTGGTCTGCAGAATTCTCACATACCTTGGAGCTCCTATTACATAGTGGTGTTATGCACTAGGAATCAAAAATACCACAGTGGTAGCAGTGTCTAAGTAACTCCACCTCCATCAAACATCCCTGGGGGGGCTTTGTGATGAGCAGCCTGAATTCCCAGCAAGACTGGGACTAGGATGAAGCCAATGAGATACCTAGACAAAGTGTTCCCCCTGATATTTCTAAGAAGGCACTCACCCTACATTTGCACAACCCTGAGAGTGAATGCCTTCTTAAATCTTGTACCCTGGAGCCTTGCTGACTTACCCAATCAGGCCTGGTTCACTGGCTTCACTTTCTTATTTTTCCATTCATTCCTCAGCTCCCTGCCCAAGCCTGGCATGATATGTGGGCAGTATAGTCCCAATGTTAACAGCTGAACAATGAAGAGAGCTTTAAGAAGGAAGGGTTGCCTTTGCTGGTTTGGTTCAGCGGATAGAGCTTTGGCGTGCAGACTAAAGTGTCCCGGGCTTGATTCCGGTCAAGGGTACATGCCCGGGTTGTGGGCTTGATCCCCAGGAGCGTGCAGGAGGCAGCCTATCAATAATTCTCTCTCATCATTGATGTTTCTCTCTCTCCCTCTTCCTTCCTCTCTGAAATCAATGAAATTATTAAAAAGAAAAGAAGAAAAGGTTGAGGACTTCCAGTCAAGATGGCAGTGTAGGTAAACTCAGTACTTGCATCCTCCCACAAACATATCAAAATTACAACTAAACTATAGAACAACAATTTGTCTTCTTTGATGACAAATGCACTCAGAACCACCTGAAATCTAGCTGAATAGAAGCTCTACAACTAGGGATTTAAAGAAGAACCTGCACTGAGACTGGTAATGTTATTGGTGGGGAGCCCTCTTTGTCCTCACCGGTTGCTGGTGGGAGTAGTCTTCTTGCAATGTCACAAGAAAAAGAATTTTCTGAGAATGACATGGGAGAATGAGATACTGTATTATAGAAAGCTTTACTTCTTTGGAATCAAACAATGAGCTTCCAAGGTCCCATTTCCCTTTGTCCCACTTGGTTGGAGTGTCATCCCAATGCCAAAAGGTTCAATTCTGGTCAGGCCGCATACCCAGGTTGAGGGTTCAATCCTCAGTCAGGGCACTTATGGGAAGCAACTGATCAATGTTTCTTTCTTTCTTCCTTTCTATCTATTTGTCTATCTCTCTGTTCCTCCCTCTCTGAAATAAAATAAAATAATATACCCTCACATGAGGATTAAAAATTTTAAAAATTGAAAGGATGTAAAAGAACAAAAAATAGAACTTCATATGCAAAGATATTCATTATTGACAATAATTTTTTTAAATGAAACTACCTACATATCTGACAATGGTGAAATAGTGAGAATGGAAGATTGATCATGCAATGAAAAGAAATGAGAATGGAATAGAATATTATGCAGCCATTAAAAATTGATACTAATGATGCAGATAGTAGAAATGTAGAAAATTGTTTTAAATATAATGTTAACAATGTCATCTATACTCTGATTCCAGCTATATAAAATAAGTGCACACTTAGATAAGGAATGAAAATAAAATCGTTGGTATCTCAATGTGATTGGATTGTGAATGATTTATCTTTATAAGCATTTTTTTCTTCAATGTTATAATGTTGATTGTGTGATAAGTAAATAAAACCTGGAGGAAAAAGAAAAACACTTTTTTTATGTCAGGCAAAAAAAAATTGGTGATGCTTGAGATCATTTCTCATTCTTCCTTGCTCCTTCAAAGCGGCCTGTAATCTTCACCCAGATGTAGAGAATACACATGTCTGGGCTATAGGAGGGAGAGAGAGGTGCTTGCTAGAAGACAATGCTGTTTGTTTAATGAACAGAAACCTCTTCAGTCTTCTTTGATGACAAATGCATTTGAACCATTTGTTAGTGTGGTTTCTCTGTGATAAATATGCACAAAAATCTTGCTTAAAAATGATGCTCTTTTTCTTTTTTCTCTTCTCCTTCTCTTCCCCACCTCCTACTTGCAGTTCTGCTAAGCCAATATTCTCTAGAATGAGCACAAGCTAAACAAATCGAATAACAGCTTTTGTACATCAACATCAAGAAAGAAGACACTTGGGAGAGATTGGATATGGAAATGGATATAAACAAGAGCGAAACATCCACTTTGTCAAATCAGATCAGAGATGGGAGTGATTTTCTAAAAGGAGATGTGATTATGGATTAAACACCAGCTCATAGGAAACTATCATTGTATAAGATCAGATAACATTCACAAGAAATTACATTCATAAGAAATCATATTCAGGAAATATTTCAAGAAAGAGGAATATAAACGTGCTAGAATTAACATGTAAAATATATATGTACTGAGGTTTGTAAACTGTCCTTTTTTAATCAAACTGAAAACAAAAAGCTTTACTCTTTTAACATTATATTTAAAAAGGCAGTCCATCCGAAAGTATTTCTATCTCAGTAGCCAAGAGACTAATCAAGCATCATTTGTTGAGGAAGCGTCTTAGAAAATGCCTCTGAATATCTTCACAGGGGCCATGACCTTTGGCTCCCCCATCTCTGCTGTTCATTTATTCCACTGTGTAATTAGGTACAATCACTCAGTTAAGAGATGTAATGCCTCAGAGTTTTTACTGAGTCTGTGTTCAGTTTAATGTCTGTACGAGTTATTACTGAGAAAGTGTTTCTGACGTATACTATGACTCCATCAAGCTGTATATTACAGGAAGTACATCCATATCACATTTATGTTTCCCGAGAAACATAAATTTCTCACCTTTCAGGAAACAGCATCAAGGAACTCTGAAAAATGTAGAAAGCTCCTTTTCACTTTCAATGCTCACATATAATATAGAGGCTGCTATCAGATAAATACTTTTTCTAATTCTCCCTAGTATATCCATAGGAATTTAACATACTTTCTAAATAGGCATATGAAATATCTCCTCTTTTTTTCTATTTTCTTTATCACACATGTTACTGAGAAACCCATCTCCTTTCTTTCCCTTACTGACACACTCATTTTTGTTTTAAAAACAAACAAATCATTCCATTAAACCTATTTCTAAATGATAGTAAGTGGTACTAAATAAATAAATAATTTAATAGCCTTAGAAATAAGTGAGTATATACTTATACAGATCAAAGAAACTTGGTAGGAGTAAATTGCCTTTTTGTTTACTAACGTTGGTTTCAAAAATACTCAATTTTTATTTTTAGTTGGTTGGCATCTGAAGGTAGTTACAACTGATCAGTTGTCTTCAACAATCTCTTGCTCCCAGATTTCCCCCACCAGCACCCTCACCATGTAGCCTGCCAATATGCAACAACAGAAAAATCTTTAATAATGAAGTAGTCAATTGCTTGAAAATGATCACAAGCTGAAATATACATGCAGGGATAATCAGTGTAAGACAAACCATGTTCTGTACTTGAGCAGAAAACATGCCTTCATTTTTAGACTCAAAATTAAGATAAAATTGGCATATGTCACTGAAGCAGCGATGGAGGATAATACAAGAAGTGATACAAATCACAAATCATTTCTCTTCTCTCTATTAGGGCCACACTTGTATTTTTGATGAATATTTCTGCCAGTAGACATCTTTTCACCATAAACAATATTATGTTTCAAATGGCTAAGAGTATGTTACAAGTATGCTCAAATCAATGAAACCCAATTCACAAAGATATAGATTTCCTAAAGAACTAAATTTAGGCAATACTTTTTAATCTGTAAAGTAGCCATTCTTGGAGTTACTTTTAACTATTAGCTCTCCCGGTGCATTCAAAACACCCTACTTAATAATTACACACAACTTTTCAAGAATTCATCTTTTATTTAAAGGGAAGTACCTCTCTACATTATCTGCAATAAAATAAAAGGTATTGGCTCTCTCTAACCCATGTAAATTAAAGATTCTGTTGGGAGTTTCACATCACTAATAGTGGTGTTAACAAAATCGAAAAAGTGTTTTCTATCCATATGCAAATTTTTTAAGTTTCTATCCATAAAGCCTATGTAATTTAGCATACATACCACAGTGCTCTGAAGATCAGTCATTGATGATATACCATTTGTACATAGGTAATACATGTGTAAGTCATTAAATGTTACATATAAGAAGTATGTTTTTATCTTTTTTAAAAAATAAAGTGACTCCCTTTTTCATTCTGTTCCGTTGTATTGCGTCCAAAAGTTGTGTGTAATTTTTTAAGGTCCAAGAAATGTAAAGAAATTTGTTGGAATACCTGAATTTCTGTAAAAAAAATAAAATAAAAATAAGATTTTGTTATTTTAAAGATTGCTTGGTTGCATGGCATACATTCAGTGCATTTAGTGTCTGTCTTTGTCCTGTAATCCAAGGGCAAGTGATGTTTTTTTTTTTTTTTACTGAATTTGTCATTTCTTTCTTTTTTTCTTTTCCAATACAGTTGATGTACAATATTATATTTGTTTCAGGTGTACACTCCCCTGATTAGACACTTATATAACTTACAAAGTGATTACCCACTGGTTATGAATTGACTGAAATAGGTTATCTTCAAAAAATCTTGTTGTCAGATTACATAATATGTGCTACCAACAGACATTTATTGGATATAGAGAACCCTTCGAAGACATGATCAGCATCTCCAAAACCTCTTCTAACCAAATATAGATAGACATACCTCAAGCTAAATCTTCATATACTCACTGGAATAAAATTGGTAAGTAAAAAGCCAGGCTATCCAAGTAAAGCTTGACCTGAAATATTGAATTAATTGCTCTATCTTTACTTTGCAAATTGAAAGCAATCATCTGTTCCTCAGACATGAGCAACCCTTTGACAGCAGTTCATCCTCATCCTGAGTATGTGCTGTTGGGTGGGTTCCATTGCCAGATCTTTCATTTATTATATGACTCTGAACAATTCTTAAGTCTCAGTGTCCTCATCTATAAAATGGACATAAATCATAATACCTGGCCCCATAATGTTGTTTTGAGGATATAAATTATAGTGGTGGTGTTGTATTGACAGGTAGGAGATAATCAATGACTGTTAATTCCTTTTCCTCCTACCATATGCAAGGCATTACAGTCAGAAAAGAAGAAAAGAAAAGAAAAAGACATAAAACACAGCCTTTGCTCTCAAAATGCTGAAGATAATTAGAGTGGCATTTATGATCATGGATTAAAAATTTAAATGCCTATGGTGCCAGATTGGTAAATAACAACAAAGCAAAGCAGGCTGGGTTGGGGACATAATAGGAAGTAGTGGGCACTGGAGAACCTAGGTCCTGTATAAAGAGGCTAAGTAATCAATGTTCAGTTCTAGTCACTCAGCAAACAAGTATTGAGTCCCTACTGTGTGCCAGATACTGTTCTAATGCCTGAGAAGATAGTGGTAAACCAGATAAGCAAGGTCCCTTGAACCTAAACAAGGTCTTGGGTTCTAGGAGGAAAAGAGACAATGAACAGGAAAGTGTGAGCTAATACACACTAGGTACCTTGGACAGAAGTAAAATGGTGTTAAAGGAAAAAAACGGGAAGGCTAATCAAGGAAGGCTGCTATGAAAAGATGGCATAAATGAGAATGAGAAGAATGAGCCATTCAGGTAAAGAAGCGAGGACAAATATGCCATACGTGGAGCACCGGAGTAAAGGCTCTAACACAGGAATAAGATCACCACACTTGAGGAGCAGCCAGGCACAGAGGCAGGGGATGTGAACAAACTCTGTGCTTTGGAGGACAAGATGGTTGGTACATTTTTTAAGTGTGAGAAAAAAGCCATTTGAGAGCCTTAAGAGAAGAGCCATGCAAATTATTTTACATTTTTAAAAGATTACTCTGGCATGCAGGAGGTGGCTGATCGATGTCTCTCTCTCATCAATGTTTCTGACTTTCTATCCCTCTCCCTTCCTCTCTGTAAAAAAAATCAATAATATATATATATATTTTTTTTTTAATTAAAGAGCTTGCTAGAGCCTGTCAGCTGGCAGCACAAACACACATCTTGTCAGGAGAAAGCATCTCTAATATAGATCTCACCAAATAAAATCAACAAAGTCTAAGCCTCTTCTGTTTCTGAACATCTTACAAACAGAAACACTGGCAGAAACCGGCTTGGCTTAGTGGATAGAGCATCAGCCTGCCAACTGAGGGGTCCCAGGTTCGGTTCCAGTCGGGGGCATGTACCTTGGTTGCGGGCACATCCCTGGCGCAGGGGCGGGGGGGGGGTGCAGGAGGCAGCTGATAGATGTTTTCCTCTCATCAGTGTTTCTGACTCTCTGTCCCTCTCCCTTCCTCTCTGTAAAAAATCAATAAAAATATATATATTTTTAAAAAAGAACAGAAACACTGACTGCCTCTACTCCAGGCTCTTTTCAAGACTCTTTAGGTAGCAAGCAACCTGGGAAAAGAGAGACAAGCTCTGCCTCGAGAGCAAAGAGTAGGTTTGTTCATTGTTCTATGATAAAGATAATGTATCCCTCTGGGGCAAAGATCAGACTGGCTCATTGCTCGTTATAAAAGACTCGGGGTCCCTTAGCTCAGTGTTCCTCTCCTGTAATGCAACCCAGTACCATGCAGGTGCCAGGCAGCCCTCTTTTCATAGGTCTCTGAGAATGTGGCAAGGGAACAAACCGCAGCTTGCTGCTCGCTGTGCTGACCTGGGAGTCTCATGTTCTGCCAGCATCCATAGACTGGCAGGCTAGCTTCTTAGTTTGCAAGTAGGATAAATTCTCAGACTCTTCACAGTTCTTCATGATTATCTACTTGGGGGAAAAAACGGAATTAAATATCTAACTCACATTGTACAAAAAACCTACTCCAAATGAATTAAAGACTTAACTAACTGTCAAAGGCAGAATAGAAAATATAGATAATCTCAGAAAAGAAAATGACTTATTGAGCAAAACAATATCATAAAGGAAATAATTGATCAATTCAACTAGACTCAAATACAAAAGTTTCTGTTCACTAAAATAGTCTATAAAAAAAAACCTAAAAGCCACAAAGTAGGAGAAGGTATATGCTAAATATATTACTGATAAAGGATAACAATACAAAGTAATATAATATTCTCTTAAAAACCAATTTCTTAAGAGCCAAAAAGGGAAAAATGGGCAAAAGTTATGTATAGAATTTAACAGAAAAGAAAACACAGATGACAAACATGAAAAAATACTCAACTTCATTAGTAATCAAAAAAAGTCAGTTAATTATACAATGATAATATTTCCCATTATACTGGTATGAATAAAAGTTGAAAAATAGGCAAGACCGGTTTGGCTCAGTGGATAGAGCATCGGCCTTCGGACTGAAACATCCCAGGTTCGATTCCAGTCAAGGGCATGTACCTTGGTTGCGGGCACATCTCCAGTAGGGGGCGTGCAGGAGGCAGCCGATCGATGTCTCTCTCTCATCCATGTTTCTGACTTTCTATTCCTCTCCCTTCCTCTCTGTAAAAAAATCAATAAAATATATTTTTTAAAAGTTGAAAAATATTATCATTGGTATAGTTGTACAGAAATGGAATTTCTTAATACTATCAGTAAGAATAAAAATTAATATGGTCACTTTGAAAAACAATTTGGCATTGTCCTGTAAAATTGAACATTAGCATACACTAAATTCATCAATTCTATTCCTAAGCTATATGCTGGAGAAAATCTTGCACATGAGTACGAAAACCCATGCACAAAAATGAAAAACACAAATATCAACAGAGAATATGTAAATAAATAATAGATTATACACGATTTATTTTTAATTTAATACTTTTATAAGCATGAAAATGAATAAACCTAATTTACAAACATCAACATAAATGATTATGTTATAGATATAATGTTGGGGAGGGGGTGTTGCAGCAGATTCACTGTTGCTTCATTTGTAAATCTCAAAAGCAAGCAAAACTAAACTATATAATGTTTACTGATAAATACCTATATAGTAATACTATAAAGACAGAAGCAAAGGGTATGACTTGGGGTTGTGAATACACAACACAACATACAGGTGATGTATTATAGAATTGTACACCTGAAACGTATATAATCTTATTAACCAAAGTAACCCCCCAATAAATTTAATTTTTTAAAAAGATAGGAGGAGAGGAATTATAAAAACAAATCTCAAGATTGTAACTACTTCTACAAAGTGGGGAGAGATTGTAACAAGAAAAAGTGTACAAGCAACTTCAATAGTTCCAAATCTTTGTTGAGTGGAGGGTTCACAGGTTAATTTGTTTCTTGCTTCCTAAATTATATATATATATAGTATTGTCCAATGAAATAAGATAAAATTAACTTGCTACTTAAAAATAATTATGAGAAAAGCAGGGAGATTGGGGGAAGGCCACTGCAGTAGTCAAGGTGAGAGAAGGCGGTGGTTTAAACTAGAATAGTCAGAGTGGAGAAGGAAAGAGGTGAGTAAATTTGGAAGACTATTGACTTGGCTTGTGTGGCATATTCTCAAAAAGTCACTAAATATCATGTTCTAACAGGCTACAGTGTTACAGAAAACCAGAATAATCAAACAATGTTCAGAGAGTTTGGAGTTACATTTATTTCACGTGGGTCCAGAGAAAAATTTTTCTCAAATTCTAGGCCCCAGCATGCAGAAATTTTCCCTATTTATATGTTTTTACCTTCTTTGTCTCCCAAATATGGCATGTTTCCCACCCCTTGCAATTTTTTAAAGGGCCCCTATGTGCTGAGGCCTTGAGACCTCAACCAAAGGCCTGGCCTAGTGCCAGCACTGATAATTTTGTCCAGGGAAGGTTTAATGGCCTCTCTGACGTGAGAATAGTCTCATTTTCCTTATTATTTAAGCAAATAAACATTTACAGAAGCCAATAGCAAGGTTAAAATTTCAAACAGTAGTTTTTATATAAGATGGATGTTTCAACAGAACAGGAGAGTGAACACAGAAACCCTTGGGGAGGCTGGAATGGGTAGAAAGCTAGGTGAGATCCACTTAAAATGATCACAGAGAGAAAGATAAGTCTCAAATGGACTTTCTCAAAGCCAAGATTTGGGGAGTAGAAAGGAACATCTTTGGCAAACCCATGTGGCTACAAAGCCTATCTTCCAATCTAGTATTGGTCAACACTAATACCTTTTTTTTTAATTGATTTCAGAGAGGAAGGAAGAGGTAGAGAGAGAGATAGAAATATCAATGATGAGAAAGTATGATTGATGGGCTGCCTCCTGCATGCCCCACACTGGGAATTGATCCCACAACACAGGCATGTGCCCCGACTGGGAATTGAACCATGATCCCCTGTTTTGTAGGTCCATGCCTCACCAATGAAACCCCTGGTAGGGCAGCACTAAGGCTATGTGGCCCTCTCACTGATGTTATTTAGATAGGAGACCAGTGTTGCTCAGTGGCTAAAGGCTTTTAATTCCAGCTCCTTTAAGTTTGGACTTATTTCTGCAGGCAATGGGAAAACATTGAAAGGTTTTGAACAAGGGAAAGATATGATCCAAGTGTGATTTTGACATGATTATTGTTTCAGCTGTGAGCAGGAGAGAGTTAAGCCAGGCTAATTTAGAAGCAGAAAGGCCACTGAGGAGACTTCCAGTTGGACACTAAGAGGTGAAGACTGACTGTGTGGGGCAAGAGAGCAACAATGATGCTTAGTTCCCAGTCTATATTATTTAGAGGCCGGCCAAGTAACAATGGGATTAGGTGGGCAGGCATGATAAAATAACCAATATTTGCATATCAACATATAGCTTACAAGTGCTTTCACATCCATTATTTCATTTGTCCTATGAAGTATTATTATGCCCATTTAACAAATATGCAACCTGAGTCTCAGAGAGGGTAAATGCTTTGCCCCTAAGGTGGCAGAGGATTATCTTAGTCATAGATGTCTTCACTTTGTACTTTGACAATGGCTTTCAGATGCACTTGGGTTCTTGGTGGTCGGTGGGCTGGAGTCAACCTGTATTTGCCTTTCAAAAGTCAAGTTCTAAAATGTTATATTCTTGGAGGGATTAGCTGGATTCCATTTCTTTGATACTGGCTGGTTTCCAGTTATCCTAAGACTAATAATTTGCATATGATAGCTAAAGTAAAAGAAAGAATCTATTTCTAAGTTAGTTTTCTATTTTGAGAACATTTAGCATCCAGGTACACATGCACAGCCTTCTCTAAAATGAAACATTAATTCTCTCTCCTGGGCAGGATACCAGTTAGATCATTAAAATTCATCCTGTGAGAGCCAGATCTTGGTGAACTGAGATGAGGAAATGCATTTCCCTCACCTCTGCCTGCCTGCCACTCACTCTCTCAAAGACAAAGCTGGGAATTCCCTTCTAATGGGGGAAAGCTATTTCATTATCTTAACCACAGGTTCATGGGTCTCAGTTGTCAAACCAACATGTGGGTTAATCCCAGCTCCCAGATCACTTAAATGCTGGCTTTTTCTCTGACATTAACTGAAAGAAACTTCCCCAAGGACTAAATTGGCAGCTATATTTGCAATTATGGATTAAAGGCTGATTCTTACCCAAACTAAGATAATGAATTGAAAGAATCCTGGAAGTAAGAGGGTGTGATGTTATCTTGCTGATGCAGCTTCTCGAGTTTAAACATTTACTTAAACTTTGGCTTTCCTCCTAAGGTGGAATTTCTACTTTTCAGGTCTTTTCACCTTGAAAAGCCTGTGAATTCTCTTCTAGGTGATTGAAACTCATTTTGAGTTAAATAACAGTGGCCCTGATCACGTGATAAAGTGATGAAAAATGACAAAGGTGCTTTTCCTAGAGCTTAACTTACTACAAATTTGCTCCCGCTATTCAAAAGTAAAGCCTTCCTATGAAATCTTTGTAAGCTAAAATGACATAAGACAAAGTAGTTACCTTAGGACACATCTTGCTAACAATGCACAAAATAAATCAAGATAAAGTACACATGTTGACACTGGCCAGGTGGCTCAGTTCGTTAGAAAGTCCTCCCGATATGCCAAGGTTTTGAGTTGGATCCTCAATCAAGGCACAGACATGAATCAACCAATGAATGCATAAATAAGTGGAACAACAAATTGATCTCTCTCCCTCTCTCTCTCAGATCAATAAATACATTAAAAAATTTTTAAGCACAGATGCTCACAGACACAGTTCAAAGCTATGGGGCTTGGTGCTGAGATGCTGAGTGTAGTCCCTGGGAAGGAGCTTGGCTGGGATACTCCTGCTCTGGATATGCACTGTCTCTGTGAGAACTCGCTGCAAAACAAATGCTGAACCTTATTTTCCCTTTTTACTTTCTTTTGTTAAAGCAAAGATCCTCTTTGGATTTCTTTCTTTCAGTTAGCAAAAACAGGGACTAATGTAGGTCTTCTGTAAAATCAAAGTGGCCTAATGCGAACTTTGGAAAAACAGGAGATACCTGCATATAAATCTAGAAAGCTGTTAGAGTTTTAAAACTTTATTTATACTGCCATCTAGTGGTACATTTTATTGCAAGTTTCAGTAACCTACAATTTTTATTAAGTCCACAGGGTTAATCCTTAAAAACATTGTAGCTCTGGCCAGTGTGGCTCAATTGGTTGAGTACTGTCCCATGCACCTAAAGGTCACCAGTTTGATTCCCAGCCGGGGCACATGTCCAGGTTTTGGGTTTGGTCCCCAGTAAGGAGCATGCAGGAGGTAACCGAGCGATGTTTTCTCTCTCCCTCTCCCTTCTTCTCCCTCTAAAATCAATAAAAACATTTTTTTGAAAAACGTGTAGAATGTGGTGCTCTCCCTCCAGGAAGCATGCCCTGTACCATTCCCTTCTCCCTTTCCTTCTCCTACAGGTACATTGCAACCAGGGGAGAACTGGGCAGCGGCAGACTGTCTGGGGCTAACCCCCTGAACTTGTCCCCAAGGTTCCATTTTCTCTAACTTTCCAGTGAGCCAAAGCAGCCCAGCCTAGAGTCTCATGTTGCTTCTCCTATGCCCTTCAATTAGGGACAATGAAAAAGTGCTGGATATGAAATAGTACTGATGATTGCACAACAATGTCAAATACTTAATGCCTCTGAATCATACACTTAAAATGGTAAAGTGTATGCTATATGTACTTTACCACAATAAAAGAAGACAGACAGGTAGGGCCTGAGCCCTGGCCACACGTTCCCCTCCCCCATTATTCACAAATGCTGGCTGAGCAGCCCGGGGCACTACAGGGACAGGATCCTATGCAGATTGCACAATGACTTAAAAGAGGCCCCACAAAAAATACATAAATTTATTAATTAAAATAAAAGAGACCACACAGCCCCTGAGTCCCTCACCCCCATAAACACACACACACACACACACACACACACACACACACACACACAGGCATCTTTTTGTGTTACCTTCTGACACTTGGAAGGAAGACAAAGAGACAATCTTGGAAAGATACGAGGGCTTGCGTGACAATGGCTCTTAAACTCCAACCTAGGCCCTTCTCTTCTTCTGTGGCCAACTAGGCCTGTTAATTCAAGGTTATATTTTTAAAGAAGGGAAATACCAGAACAGAGCATATGATTCCAATTTTCATTTATGGGTAGAACAACTTCGATGCCTCTTGATTAACACTGAGATAGAGCTGAAATGAACCAGTGAAGCAAAAGGTAAGCCAGATCCGAAAACAGCTGTGGCTCTCTAACTCCCATCAAGGACTGGAAATCCATAAGACCCTCAGCAAATTGAGAACTAAAAACCTGCTCTTCTATACTTTATACTCAGAATAAGTCATCTTATCTGTAAAAGGAAGCAGAGAAAAACAAAATCAAAAAGTCCCCTCCCTGCTCTGGCCGGTGGTGCTCAGTTGGTTGGGCGTCATCTCATACCAAGAAGTTGCTGGTTCAATTCCCGGTAGGGTACATGCCCAGTTGCGGGCTCAATCCCCAATAGGGGCCATGCAGGAAGCAGCCAATGATTCTCTCTCCTCATCGATGCCTCTCTCTCTCTCTCTCTCTCTCTCTCTCTCTCTCCTTTCCCTTCTGAAATCAATAAAAACATCTTTTTAAAGTCACTACCATGAAAAATTAAAGTAGGGGGGAGTTTTTAAAATTCAAAATACAAGGTGCTGAAGCGACATAGGCATTTTCAATGCATGAATCTTAGTGAAGGAAACCATTGTGGTGATAGTCTAAGAAATTTGAATGTGGAGCAATTGTTGTTACGTATGATAATGGTATTATGGCTACGTTTTTTTTAAAGTCCTTTTGTTCATTCATTTATATTTGAAGATGTTTCCTAAAATATTTAGAGGTAATTTTGAAATGGTGCCCCCCCCCCCCACACACACACACATAAATGAATGACATTTGACGAAGTGCTAACCGGTATTGAACTTAGGTGAGGGATTGATGGGTTGGTGTATATTCTACCACGTGTTTGAATATTTTCACAGTAAGAAGTGAGAAAAGGAAGACACTGGGAAATCTCAGAGGAGCATGTGCCAGAGAGAAAAGCCTGCAGATAAGAAGCACACCAGACTGGGAGGAACAAGCTTGTTATGGATATGGACTGAATTTATGTGTGCCCCAATACTCATATGATGAAGTCTCAAACACCCCCTCACCCCTGTTCCTCACAATTTAACCGTATTTGGAGATGAGGTCTACAATGAGTTCATTAGGATGGGCCCCAATCCAATCTGACTGGTATCCTTATAAGAAGAGGAATTTGGACACAGACACACACAGGGAAGTTATGAAGACACAGGGATAGGATAGCCATTTATAAGCGAAAAAGAGAAGCCCTCAGAAGGAACCATCGCTGCTAATACCTTGATCTCGAACTTCTAGTCTTCAGAATAAATTGAGAAAATTAATTTATGTGGCTTAAACCACCCCAGTCTGCAGAATTCTGTTAAGGCAGCCTTAGCAAACTAATACGGAACTCACTGATTTGCCCCCAAGCCCAGAGGTCTTTACCTCTATCTTCACCCCAGCCCTGTGCCCCTGCCCCTGCCATCTGGAAACTGCAGAATCCACACTGGGCAGAGCACGACAGTGAGGCCCCATCAACCCAGCAAACAGAGCTCTGACTCATCAGAAAGCCACTGTCCTGAGCAGGCTTGTTGGCACACACACCGCAAGGTCCCAAAGACAATGCATCCAAACAGCTGCAATCCAGGTCTGACACCTGCTAGTCCTTTACCTTTCCTGGGTGCTTCCTGGTTTTCCTCTTAAAAAGTCAGAAGGGGTGTGTGCACGTGCATACTCGTGTGTACATGTGTATGTACTAGGGAAGATAAAATCTAGCCATAAAAGCCCTGTAGCTAACATTCATTTCTACTAATAAGAATTCATATTTAACACTTAACATAGCAATTTATAGTCAGCTGGAATGCTGCCCTACTTGATTGTTAAATATTTAAGTAACTTCATCCTTGTTGATACATAGCATTACCCTCGTTACCACCCAGCCCTCTCTGGAAACTCTCCATCATCCAGCAGCTAACAAGTGAATGCCTGGCACCCAAAGGTCCTCCAGAACAAGCTCCAGCACAGGCTGCCCTCAGTTCTGGTAAGAAGGATGCTTGTCCTGCCCATACTAGTTGGTACATGCTTGCTAAGTATGTTCCCAGCAACATCCTCTAAATTCTTTCTATTATTTCACAATTTCAAAGCATATACAGTGAGTATTTCCTGTCTCGTAGGAAGAGACTGAAGCTCAGAAAAATTACTAGTAATCAATTAGCTCAAGGTCCTGGGCAGAGTTTGTAACCACTGCTCCATATTTCCCGGCTGTACCCATGGGTTAGAAATGTCAGAATGCTTTTATCCTTAGCAAAGGCAAAAGCAGAGGAGCCAAGAATAAGTCAGAGGTTGCAGCCCTGGTTCTGGGTAGCCTGGATGTTCTCGGGGCTCCCTTTCCCATCTCCCCCTGTGAAAACACTGCTCACAAAGCAGTCCTACAACCAAACAGCTTTCTAAGGCTGCAGGATGGTTCTGGGCTCTCCTCACTGTGGAAACTGCCTCAAGAGGCCACTCCTCTGCAGCCGTGACACCCCTTGGAGGGCTATGCAGGGCGGAGCAGGTGCATATGACCTATTTTAACCTTTCCAAGCAGTGGCAAAAGTCTGCATAGCTATCTGAGGAACATTTGGATAGACATTCTTTTGGCCCTGAGAGTTTTGCTGCAGGAATATGGCACTCAAGTTCTGAACAATGCTCTGCCCACTTACAGGACCCCAGTGTGGTGCGACTGACTAGCAGACTGACCAGCAATATAAGGAGGCCCACCTTCATCACCCTTGCCCCTGCCCCCTGATTTCCTGGTGACCTTCTACTTTGTTTTTGATGCTTAACCCCTGTGTGCCCGAAAGACTCTGTACCTCTATAAACCAGCCCTGTCAACCAGCTGGCCTGGGTACAATAGCAGTTGGAAAGCAAAGTCATGGGATTGGAACCAGAAGAAAACCTATTCATGAGAGGAACAGGTGGCAGCTGGAAAACAGAAGAGAAAAAGGAGGCCAATTTCTACCTCCTACAGGATTCCATTAACTGGGGATTTCAGAGTAAGAGCTACTCAACCTGCCTAAGGTCCCCGCCCTCCCATCATGTAGGCAGTGATGCTTATCAGAGCCCCATCCTCCCCAGCAGGGCTCAGAAGAGCTGACAGCAGCTTTGTGGTGGAAGCAGTGAAGAGAGGGGCGGGGAGGGCCACAGCTGACTTTGGCAGCCATCTAATGCCACTCTCCAATTAAACACCAAAGAAATATTTCTGAGGCCCATGTTATTGTTAAATAATTTTATTCACTTGTTATTTTTTGTCTTCAAAAATATTTTTCAGTTACAGTTGACATTCAATATTCTATTAGTTTGGTGTCTTTTTTATGATAGCCATTGTAACAGACTTGAGGTGATATATCACTGCGATTTTTATTTGCATTTCTCTATATAGTATATGGTCATGAATGGGAACTAGACTTTTAGTGTTGAGCATGCTATAGTGTATATAGACATCATATTACAATGTTGTATAGCTGAAACTTATATAACATTATTCACCAATGTCACCTCAATTTTTAAAAATTATTAAATTTAAATTTTCACAAGTCATATATTTTTTATTGAAGAAAATAAAAAGAGAGAAAAGTTACCCATAATACAACTAGGATATAATACTTTCAACCTTTAGTATATAAGAAGGTGTGAGATATATATATATATGGCCCAGTGCACAAAATTTGTGTACGGGGGGGGGGGTGTCCCTCAGCCCAGCCTGCACCCTCTCCAATATGGGACCCATTGAGGGATGTCCGACTGCCCAGTAGGATCAGGCCTAAATGGGCAGTCGGACATCCCTCTCACAATCCAGGACTGCTGGCTCCCAACTGCTTGCCTGCCTGCCTTCCTGATTGCTCCAACTGCTTCTGCCTGCCAGCTCGATCACCTCCTAACCACTCCCCTGCCAGCCTGATTGATGCCTAACTTGAGCAGAGCCAAGCCTCCTGCTTGCTCAGTGACTGCATTTTTATTGGAATTTATTTATCTTCTATAATTGAAATTTTATAGCCTTGAACACAGGCCAAGGCAGGCCAGGCTGTGCGGAAAGCTTGGCTTTCTCCATTGTTGGGGAAACCCAAGCCTCCAGTTTGCAGCCATCTTAGTTGGATTAATTTGCATACTCACTCCTGATTGGCTGGTGGGCATAACTTGTGAGTGTAGCAGAGTGATGGTTAATTTGCATATTGCTCTTTTATTAGATAGGATATATATGCTTTTCAAGCACACATAAAAAAACTAGATATCGGATTCTCTCTCAAGGAGGAACAAAGATGGCAGCATAGGTAAACACCTACACTGCTGCCTCGCACAACAATTTCAAAACTACAACTAAAAGACAGAACAGACATCATCCAGAACTACACGAAAGTTGGCTGAGTGGAAATTCTACAACTAGAAGGAAAGAGAGGGACTCACAGAGACCCAGAGGAGCTGCAAAAAGCTGAGGTATGGAAACGCGCTCATGGAGAGAGCAGGTGCCAGAGTACCTGGCTGGCTTTCTCTGGTGGGAGACCCCCAATGGCATTGAACTCCTTATCCTATGACACTAAACCTCAGGTCCAGCCAAAACTCATACGGGGGGGAGTTTGGACTGTGAAAAGGGAGAAGTGCACGGAAATTGGGGGAGTCGCAGGAGGACAGAAGTCGGGCGAAATGCACAGCACTGAGCACAGAAGACCGACTGCTGATTGTGCCTCTGTCTTTCACAAGAGGGCAGAAGACAAAGCATTTCAACTGTGTCACTTCTAACTCCACTAAACCTCAGATTCGGGCGAAGTCCTGGGGACCCAGATTCATATGGTTCCGGAGCACAGGGGAGCCGGAAATGCAGCAGTCTAGAGGCATTGCAAGAGAGCACGCACATGTGCATGCGCGCGCCCGCACACACACACAGGGACCGTGCCAGCGACTACCCAGTCACAGGAGACTCAGGGGCTGAGGAGGGCAGGGCCGACTGGAAAGCCAGGTGGTCCTTCAAGCGCTGAGACTCCACCCATCCCAAGCTCAACAGAGAGGCTTTTGCAGTTTTGCAAGTCTGGTATCATAAGGCTGAATCCAACACAGAAGTTCTCCCAGCATAGTTAAAATGCCAGAACAAGGGAAGAGATCACAAACAGAACAAATGGAGGAAAACAAACGACTGGATATAGAGTTGAAAACCACGCTTATGCCGAGACCGGTGTGGCTCAGTGGATAGAGCGTTGGCTTGCGGAGTGAAAGGTCCCAGGTTCGATTCCGGTTGGGGGCATGTATCTTGCTTGGGGGCACATCTCCACAGTGGGGTGTGCAGGAGGCGGCTGATCGATGTCTCTCTCTCATCGATGTTTCTGACTTTCTATCCCTCTCCCTTCCTCTCTGTAAAAAATCAATAAAATATATATTAAAAAAAAAAGAAAACCATGCTTATAAGGTTTTTCAAGAATATCCTAGAAAAGTTGGATAAAGTTAGTGAGACCCAAGAGGAGATGAAAAAGAACGAACTAGAGATGGAAAAGGACCAACTAGAAATTAAACATATACTGACTGAAATAAAAAATATTATACAGAGACCAAACAGCAGACTAGAGGAAGGTAAGAATCAAGTCAAAAATTTGAAATATAAAGAATCAGAAAACACTCAACTAGAAAAGCAAGAAGAAAAAAGAATCCAAAAATGTAAAGATAATGTAAGGAGCCTCTGGGACAGTTTCACTTCAGAATTGTGGGGATACCAGAATAGAGAGAGCAAGATACTGAAAACTTACTTAAGGAAATAATGACTGAAAACTTCCCACATCTGATAAAAGAAATAGACTTACAAGTCCAGGAAGCACACAGAACCCTATATAAAAGGACTCCAAAGAGGACTACACCAAGACACATCATAATTAAAATACCAAGAGCAAAAGGAATCCAAAGAGGATCACACTAAGACACATCATAATTAAAATGCCAAGAGCAAAAGACAAAGAGAGAATATTAAAAACAGCAAAAGAAAAACAGTTCATTATCTACAAGGGAGCACCCATACCATTGTCAGCTGGTTTCTCAACAGAAACGATGCAGGCCAGACGGGAGTGGCAAGAAATATTCAATGTGATGAATAGCAAGAACCTACAACCAAGAATACTCTATCCAGCAAAGCTATCATTCAGAATTGAAGGGCAGATAAAGAGCTTCACAGATAAGAAAAAGCTAAATAAGTTCATCAATTCCAAACCAGTATTATATGAAATGCTGAAAGGTATTCTTTTATTTTTATTTATTTATTTTTTAAATATATTTTATTGATTTTTCACAGAGAGAAAGGGAAAGGGATAGAAAGCCAGAAACATCGATGAGAGAGAGACATTAATCAGCCGCCTCCTTCACACCCTCTACTGGGGATGTGCTTGCAACCTATGTACATGCCCTTGACCAGAATCGAACCTGGGACCTTTCAGTCCCCAGGCCAATGCTCTATCCACTGAGCCAAACCGGTTTCGGCTGAATGGTATTCTTTTAGAAGAGGAAGAAGAAAAAGGTAAAAGATAAAAAAATTATGAACAACAAATACATATCTATCAACAAGGGAATCTAAAAATTAAGTGAATTAAAAATTTGACCAACAGAATAAACTGGTGAATATAATAGAATCAGGAGCACAGAAAGGGAGTGGACTGATAATTCTCAGAGGGAAAGGGGTGAGGGGTGTACAGGGAGAGACTGGACAAAAATCATACACCTATGAATGAGGTCAACGGGAGGGAGGTAAGGGTAGAGGGAGGGTTGGGAGGCAGGTGGAGGGGAGCTATGGGGGAAAAAAAGAGAAACAAATGTAATAATCTGAATAATAAAGATTTAATTTAAAAAATACTAGATATCAACAATAGATCACAAACTGTCCACATCAATAGAGCCACTTCTAGCACTGCTTTTTGATAGTTGCAGTGTGTTTCAGTATATGGGTAAAAGATAATGGTTTAAGCCAATGACCTAGTGTTGTGCATTTGGATTGTTTCTGGTGGAATTTAAATTATTTTATGAAGTGGCAGATGATGAGACTAGAGGAGGCGATATCACAGCCTCCTATGTCTCACCATCCCACACTCACCTGACTCTGCATTTCTACATTGTGTTCCCTCACCCTAGACCTCAGGCCGTTTCCCGAGGTTTTCCTGTGTGAGCCCTGTCCAGAAACATGTGTTGGAGAGATCAAAGCATCATCTCTTACTCGGATTGCCTCCTCTCAGCCCTCTGAGATAACAGATCACAAAGAAGAGAGCTTCAGCTAAATTTTGTTTCTGGCATATTGTGCTTTATTAGTGATGGTCACTTCCCAATTATTAATATACTGATGAAATCACCTTGCCCACATCAGAGTTTCTGCCTGATTAGACAACAGGCCCGGGAACTGGCTCTCAGAAGGTTACAAAGCTCCTGCCAGTGGGAGAGGCCTGGGACAGGATAGGGAGGAAGAGTGGCCAAGCAGGGAACACAATGCTTACATGCCCAGAGCCTTCACACGGAGGAGAGGAGAGGCTTTCACAGGAGACAGAAGCTGTATTTTATGCATGTCAGAGTGAGAGAACCAAGGACTAAATATAGGTATCTCTTTTGCCCCAAAAGGAGGGATGCTGTTGTCAGAGGTGTAAATCTCAGCTTTGTCTGAGATTACGTTTTCAGAAATATATTTTACATCATTGCAATTGCTTCACTTTTGCTGGTCTCTGCTTTCAGGTCTCTCGCTTTTCTTATTTCTTCATTGTGACATCAAGAACACCTTTGAAACAGCCATGTGCCTTAACTGATCAAGATGTAGCTTCTGAAAAAAAAAAAAAAGAAATGAGGTAGGAGTCAGGGGAGGCCACGCCTGCTCTTGGCCATCAAAGGGAGGTGGGAGGTAGGGGAGGACCCAGCCTCTCCTCTCTGCAGGGAGTGCCAGGACTTCACAGCCACACCCTGTACTTCCCTGTTCCCTGCTTTTAATAGCACCCACTCTCCCAACCATCCAGACTTGAAAACCTGAAACAGTGTTTGTCTTCTCCTCCCTCTCCTTTCACACCTAGGCTGTTATCAGTTCTGTGGGCTCTTTCTTCCCAAATACTTCTCCACTCCCCCTTCCTTTCTATTTCAATAGCAGCTGTCCTAACTCAGGTCTTTCCCTCACCTTTGAACAACCACCAAAGCCTCCTATTTGTCCTCATTTTCCCCACTCTCCCCTTTAACTTTGCTCAGCTCATTCTTACCAACAAAATCAGTATTCCTAATGATTTGCTTATGTTGTTCTCCTGCTAGAAAAATCCCAATGTGTCCCCATGGCCTGGTGTGGGGGAAGATCATCATACTTTAGGCTTTTTCCTGCTTGCCCACTTTTTTCTCATTCTATTGCCTCCTGCCATCTCTCAAACTAGCCAAGTGACCTGGTCTTCCCTGGAATGCTTGGCTTTTCCTTACCCTAACCCTGACCCTAACCCCTGGAAATGCCTAACCTTTCTCATCTTTACCTCTGGGATCAGAAGGATCATTCAAAACAAATCTGCATGAATCTTTCACTTAATCTCTCAACCACAAGAAAGCATTTCCTCTTCTACAGCTTTATTATTTGTACTTTTCAGGCCCAGTATTTTATTATCTGGTTAATGTTTTATCTCTCCTGTTGGATTACATTTCCTGAAAGGTGGAGGCTGACTTTTGCTGGTCATTGTATTGCTTACAGCCTCAGGAAATTCTGAGTTTATGTGAGCCAGCTTGGTAATCACCGGTAATTACGCTGGCAGCTCCATCGGATACACTGTACACTTGAAGACATGGTCACTGGTCCTGGAAGGCTGAGTCTCAACCACTCCTGGATTATCAGGCATGAGAGAAAATACCTAAAACCTGCCAAGGAAATTTAGGCTTTAATGGGTTAAATTGAGTCCCACCAAAGTTCATACACTTGAATCCTAACACCCTGTTCCTCAGCATGTGACCTTATTTGAACACTAGAGGCCCGGTGCACGACATTCGTGCACTGTGGGGTAGGGGTCTCTCTCAGCCCAACTTGCACCCTTTTGCAGTCTGGGAGCCCTTGAGGGATGTCCAACTGACAGCCTAGGTGGGCCGCTGTGCTCCTCAGCTGTCAGCCTGGCTTGTGACTGAGCGATGCTCCCCCTGTGGGAGCACACTGACCACCAGGGACAGCTCCTGCATTGAGCATCTGCTCCCTGGTGGTCAGTGCACCTCACAGAAACCAGTCATTCCTCTCTTCAGTCAATTTGCATATTATCCTTACATAGGATAGCATCTTTAGCAAGGTAATCAACTTGCCTGAAGTCCTTATAAAAAGGGACTTATGGTCCTAGAGAAAGAAATAAAGTGAAAATGATGCACAAACACAGAAAGTACATGATTTACAAGCCAAGGAACTCCAGAAGCTACCAGTAGCTAGGAGAAAGGCCTGGAATAGATCTTTCCCTCACAGATCTTAGAAGAAATCAATCCTGCTCACACCTGGATTTCTGATTTCCAGCCCCCAGACTGTGAGACAATACATTTCTGTTGTTCTAAGCCATGCAGTTGTGGTGCTTTGTTGGGTAGCCCCAGCAAAAACAGCTGGGTTCTTGAGAAACATGGGCAGGGCAAAGCCAAGACTTGGAGAAGCTCTGGGCAGGGAAGTAGCATAGCCTGGCAGCAATAAGCCTGAGCCAACAACTGAGCAGAAATGGCTGGTTAGCCCTCCTGACATAGCTCTTTGAAGAGAGTGTTTTGCTTCTGCTTTTGTGCAGGGGAGCGTGTCAGTAGGGATGGGGTGGGGTTGGGGTTGGGGGTAGGGAGGTGGGAAAGAACAGGCAATTCCCATTGAAGGGCAAACCCTCCTTCCAGGCTCCAGGTTGCTCCCAGCCAAACTCTTGAAATTGAAAAAAAAAAGAAAATTGGAAAAACCTCATAAGCTCTTCAGAGACTCCTTGCTGGGGTCCTGGAGACTCCTCCCTAATTACCACCTTCCATTGTGGCTCCTGGCGCCTCCCTCCTCTTCAGCAGGGGAGCCAGGATGTGGCAATGCCTTTCCTCCTGACTCAGACGGGTGTTTTCTGAACCTTCCTTACCCAAAATATGTCCTCCCACCTCTGGGGAGCCCCAACAGACATGCTAATTACATTAAGATTGAGTCCATATAATTAGGTTGGCGAAGTGTAAGCGCTCACTTAGCAGACAGAAAAACTAAGGAGCGTCATATTAAGGCTGGCTGCTGGTGGGAAGCAAGCTAGAGCTTCAGCCTCCTTGCAGTTAGCCCCACAGCCTTCTGTGGTGAAGGAGGTAGGCAGAGAAAAACAAGAGGAAAGCATGAGGATGTGAATGAGCAATGAGCTGAGGAGGAGCCACCTGCCTGAGACCCAGGGCCATGGAACAACCACCACTGTAATAGTGAACCCTCCTGCCCGGGCCTCTGCCTGAGCACTCTAAACCTACATAGCCCGGACAGCAGCCACTGGCCACGGAGGTTATTGGACACCTGAAAGGTACTAATCCAAACTGAGATACGTAGGAAGTACAAAATACACACAGGACCTTGAAGACTTAGTATTTAAAAAAGAATATAAAATATCTCATTAATATTTTTAAAATATGAAAACTTTTAAAATATTGCTTATATAACTGAAACCGGTTTGGAGAGAGCATCGGCCTGTGGACTGAAGGGTCCCAGGTTCGATTCCGGTCAAGGGCATGTACCTTGGTTGCGGGCACATCTCCAGTAGGGGGCGTGCAAGAGGCAGCTGATCGCTGTCTCTCTCATTGATGTTTCTAACTCTATCCCTCTCCCTTCCTCTCTGTAAAAAAATCAATAAATTATATTAAAAATATATTGCTTATAAATAAATGGATATTCTTTGTATAAATTGTGTGGAATAGATGATATTATTACTGTTAACTTCACTTCTCTTATTGTTCTTAATAGGGTGACTAGTTTCAATTACACACGAGTCTCCCATTTATATTTCTCTTGGCTAGCACTGCTCTTGGAACTGCTCTGAACACAGCATCAGACCTAAACCTTAGCACAACCCTTTGGGTGCTGCTATTCTCATTTCAGCACAGGGAAAGAGGAACCGATGTCATGGTCAAGGTCCTAACTGTTCCATTTACTGACTGTCACACGGAAGTTATGTCACCTCTCAGGATTCAATTTCCTCAGCTGGAAAATGGTAATACTGTAACAGAGTTGTCATGAAAAACAAATAGAATGATGTGTTTAAAAGCGCTGAATAAATGTTTCTATGTTAATTATTTATAAAGAGTGAGAGGGCTGCGGATCCAGAAACATTCCTCTCCTCCCCTTTCTTGTCATTTCCCAGGTTGCTACATCAATGATTAGCTCTCAAACCGCCTGCCCTGGGAAACACATCAAAGACAGCACACATGGTTTTGCTCTCCCAGGGAGGCTACCCCCTGGGGTCACAGCCCCTTTCTCACTGGAGGAGCTAGGCAGGGCCACCAAGCCAAACAGACTCCCACAGTGTCAGGCCAGCCCTGAGCAGAAATCCCAGAGGTGTGGGCCATCTGGGCTCCTCTTCCCACTCCACCCTACTAGGGTCAGGATTCTGTGTGTACAGGCCCCCAAGATGCATAGCCACAGACCTTCAGGGGCAAACTCACCCCTCTTTTAGAGATGGTCTTCACTGTGCCAGAACAGAACCCTCCAAATCCTGTCCGATGGCACTGAGCCACAATTGTATTCCATGAGAATGGCACCTCTGGGGTTATGCAACAGGACATCCTTGAATCAAAGCAGATAGCTGGCTTCCTTCTCCAGGCCTGCATTGGCCCCGGCAAATCTGAGACACGGTGAGGAGTGTATTGAGAGCTCTCTTTCTTCCCCTCTTTCTAGTAATCCCCAGCAGGAGCCTACCCCAAGTCTTGCTCTTCCTCAGTTGCATATCTGCTTGGAAGGAGATCCAAATTGAATGAGGGGGCCTTCCAACATTCTGCTCCATTTTTTATCGGGATCTTAGTCCACTAAGCTGACGTTTCTATCTTTCATTCCCATTAAACTAGGCAGGGTCAATCCTACTCTTATCTGGTGTGTGGTACTCACTAAATGTTTTCTGAATTAATTAGCTAATTAATTAATTAATTAGTAGGTCTCTGCTATGTAAGATTTCTGCTGATAATGGTATCCCACAGAGATGGTTGTATTTTAACGGAAGGTTCTTTAAAACCAGAATGATTTCAAGAGCCAAAGGACTGACCATTCTGCTGATGGCATATCAGCTGTGACCCATAGGGAAAAGGAGTCTTTCTAATCCTTTTAAGAGAATACCAAGTAGACAATAGCTTACTGCTAGCGCACTCCCCAGCCTCCCTGTGCAGTTCTGAGAGCAGTGCTAGCCAAGAGAAATATAAATGGGAGACTCATGTGTAATTGAAACCAGTCACCCTATTAAGAACAATAAGAGAAGTGAAATTAACAGTAGTAATATCATCCATTCCACACAATTTATACAAAGAATATCCATTTATTATATAGATTTCTCTTCCTAATGCTGACCTGTGCACCTGGGTATCTAAAGCCTGTGGCAAACCTGACTTTTCTCACATCTCCACCCAAAATTTCAATATGTAGACGAAACATGGCCTGGGTTATCTGGGCTGTCCTTTCCCCACCTTCTGGAGGACCCTCGCCTCCTGAGTAATCCTCAGGAGCCTTTTTTATGTCTCCTATTTCTGAATGTTCATGAACAACACCATATCTCAAATGAGGCACTCACATCGGATGCAGACTTTAAGGAGGCACCAAAAATTCAGTAGTCAAGATAAACAATATTTTTTATCGTTGTTTCATAAATCAAAACTAATGCAAAATAATCCACAATAAACAAAATATCAAAAAAATGTTAAAGATCGCATTAAAACATTATATATTGTGCTTACTGAGTTTTTTGGCACCCCCTTTCATTTTGTGCTGGAACAAGAACTTCACGTACCTAATTCTAGTTGGCCTTCCAAGAGTAGGATGTCCTAACTGGTGCTCGCTTTAGCACCAACTTTAACTTGTGAGCATCAACTTGAAGGAAGTTGGTAGGATGGTGGTTGGTCTGGAGCTGAGCTAGTTGGGGCTCCCACTTACATTTTTCAGAAAGCCCACAAATAGATAGGCAGGGGGCCAAGTCTATTGTTCCAAAGTTTCCAGGGGCCTTGAAAGGCCTTTGGACTCTGGTCTGGTGATCAGAGGGAAAAAGGTTTCTGAACAATTCAAGGTCTTTGAAATGGTTGCCAACACCCACATTTTTCATTCTGGGAACAATGCCACCAAGGGCCACAACCACCCTCCCCCACCTAAGTGAGGAAGTGTCTGCTGGTTGTGAGTGGTAGCCAATCTTGTGAGGGCAAAAGTCAGAAGGACAGGAGTCTTTCTTATCCTGGCTGCCGGCCCTTTTCCCTCTGGTACAGACTGACATGCCTATCCTTTTGCACTTTCAGAACCTGTATTTGTTTTAGCCTTCTTGTCCTCCTCGTGCAAAGCCAACACCCATCTCTGTTCCTCCTTATGGAGAAGCTGTCCCAGTACTGGTATGTGCAGAGGTCTCTAGCACCAGTTCAGATCCTGGCCCTGCTCTGTTCTTACTTCCTGGCTCCATTGCAGTTTCCTTTTTCAGAAAATGCAAAAGAGAGTGAGCTATCTTGTCTTGTAGGTGGGGAAACATAACCTCAACTTCCTTCCCTAACTGATACCTTGAGAACATTCTTCAAAAGAACTGGGGTATTCAAGGGAGGGTGGGAGGGTGGTTGATAAGAGATCAACCAAAAGACTTGTATGCATGCATATAAGCATAACCAGTGGACCCAGACAGTAGGGGGATGATGGCCTGTGCTGGGGGGCGGGAGCTGTGAGGAGAGGTCAATAGGGAGGAAAAGGAGACATATGTAATACTTTCAACAACAAAAAATCAAGTGTATTGACAACCTCCTTCTAGGAGGAGATGCACCATCTGGGGATATTCCCCAGAAGGGTGAGTATCTGGGCTCCTTTGACTGCCATTTTGGAAGAATGCAAGTGAACAAAAGGGAGTTTCCACTACACAAACTGTTTTTTTCCATTTCCTGTTCTTTGTTATTTTGCTTTGTTCTGGTTTTAGAATCAGATGAAACTTCTAGTGAAGGCCTGCCACAAAATCTTCATCAACCCCATAACCTGGTGACTAAACTCAATTCCATGGTATCCATCGAAGGACAGACTTTGCAACGGCTAAATTTGCTGTTCTGTTTCAGGCTCTTACTACTGAGCTGGGATCTCTTGAGATTTCTCTTCCTAATGCTGACCTATGCACTTTCCCGAGGAAAGTATCTGCATGATTTTACTTGAGCCCCCACAGCTCCCTCAAAATAACTGGGGGCTTCTTCCCTGTCAGCTGGCCCTTGTGGGGAAGCAAAGAAAAGCTGCAGAGCAGCCGGGCCTGGCTGGAACACAGTGGATAACAGTCTGAGAGCGGATCAGCAGTTATCACTCTCAGAAAGGGAAGTGTGGGCATGTTATGTTGCTGTGGCAACCAAATGCAACAGAGTGGCAAACTTCAGAAGGCAGAACCCATCAAACAACCAGGAGTTTCAAACACCCTGGGTCCCCCAGGGACTAGGCTTGGGTCAATCAGAGGAAAAGTCAACATCAAAAGCCCTCAGTGACGGAAGGGAAGCCAGGAGAAACAGTCAATGGCTAGTCATCATGGATTCACAGTTACAGAACCTTAGAACAGGAATAAACAGCCAATCCTTACTTGACTGAGAAAGGAACCAGAAGTCAGAAGGTACTTGATCGAAGTTCTGCTACCGGTGAATGTCAAAGCCGGAACCACCACCCTATGGCCTTTTGTTTGTATGGTTTTAAGTTTGGAAACACCCTTAGTGCTTTAATTTCATCTGACCCTGAACGGAGAGCAAATATTTATCCTTCAATGGAGTGGTCACATGAGAACTACCAGTTTTCTCATCTGGGAGGAGGAGAATACTTTTCTAATGGAATTCATAGTAGGCTTCAATGAGTTAATAGTTTTAGGATTCAAGTAGATATAATAAAAGGTACCCCTCAACCTTCATAGAGTTTTTTTTTTTTAATATATATATATATATTTATTTATTTATTTATTTATTTATTTATTTATTTATTTCAGAGAGGAGGGGAGAGGGAGATAGAAACATCAAAGATGAGAGAGAATCATTGATTGGCTGCCTCCTGCACACCCCAGACTGAGGAGCAAGCCCGAAACCCAAGCATGTGCGCTAGACCAGCACTGAACCTGTGACCCATTAGTCGGCAGGCCAATGCTGTATCCACTGAACCAAGCTACCCAGGGCAAGTTTTGTGATTTTTTTTTTTAATAAACATTTTTAATGTTTATCCATCCTGGATTCTGTGTCCTAGAATTTAGTAAATAGTTCAACTTTACATTGCATCCACACTTTCTCTGCATACTATGAGGTCTCCATCTTATAACCATGTTTCTCTAGTTTAGCTAGTAACTGTTGGAGAAGTCATCCTCTACATTGTCATCACCCCAATTATCCTCCCTGACATGTGCTTCTTAATCTTCATCTAAACCAGTCCCATCTTCGCAAGGAACTTCTTAAACTAGTCATCCTCCTCCAGGAGACCCAAGTCTACCAGCTGCTTTTTCTCAGACATTGCGACCCTCCATGCCTCTCAGGCCAGCAGGAAAGTTGGGTCCACTCACCCTCATAGAGTTCTGAGTAATTAAGGAATGGGCAACAAATGGAATCAGAATATCAACTTTATCACTAAATTTTTTATTGGAGCCAGTGGTTTATATTTGTGGGTAAGTGAACCCCAGAATTAAACAGGGTAACTGTTCGAGCAAGAGCAGGTCTCCCAGTTGGAAACTGTCCCTGGAAACCATGCATCTTGGGAAAACAGCCAATAGCATGAAAGGAGGCTGCTGCTAAAAGGAGAAACAGAGGGGCTGGGCAATGTATCTGGGTTCCTACTCCCATACTCACTACTGAAAAGTTACTCCTCCTCCTCTTCTTCCCAGCCTCTTGTCCCTCCCCACTCCTGGGGAGGAGTGAGTTATGGAGGAGGAAGAGGTCAGAAATCTTCTATGTGGTGACGATTTTTTCACTCTAATAAATATGTGTAATGCACTTAGCACAATAATAAATGCTCAATATAAGTTAGCTGTTACCATTAGGATTCTGGCTATAGCCTGTCAATAACACCACAGTCTACTTCACCTTCACCAGTGTGACTTCTCTAATTGTGTCTGCCCTTAGCAAGTGTGTGACCCAGCAAGTTACTTAAGCTCCCTAATCCTCAGTATCTTTCTCTGCATTAATAATAGTACCTACCCTATAATGGGGAGGACTACAGGATTTAAGTGTAAAGAACCTGGAACATAGTAAATATTCAATGGTAACTATTGCTGTTATAAAAAGAACTTGGGAGTCTAGAGCAAAATTAAAACTGAGACATAATTGATTTAGAAGAGGAAAGGAAAGGTTCCATTAGAATTACAGCAATGGCTTCTACTGATCCACAATCTAGACCCCTTTCCCCCTCATTGTCCATAAAATGAGGGGAAACTTAGTTTGGTGTTCCCCTTGGGAAGATAATGACATTTTTCCTTGAATTGACTTACCCCTACTAGGATATTTTATAACAGAAACAGGAACTGTATATTAATTTGCTAGGGCTGCTATAACAAAGTACCATAGATTGAGTGCTTACACAACAGAAATTTATTTCCTCACAGTTCTGGAGACCAGAAGTCTAAGACCAATGGGTCTAAGAGCAGGGTTGGATGGGTTTTTCCAAGACCTCTCTCCTTGGCATGTAGATGACTATTTTCTCCCTAAGTCTTCATGTTGTCTTTTCTCTGTGCATGGCTGTGTCATAATTGCCTCTTCTTATAAGTACACTGGTCATAAAGACTTAGAACCCATCCTAAGACCTCATTTAACCTTAATTACCTCTTTGAAGACTCTATGTTCAAATAAGGTCACATTCTGGGTATTTTAGCATATTAATTTGAGGGACACAATTCAGCCCATAACAATGTGTGAAGAAATTTAAAACTATATTCTGTGTTGCAGTAGTATATTGGTTTTGGGACATGTGTGTGTGTGTGTGAGAGAGAGAGAGAGAGAGAGAGAGAGAGAGAGAGAGAGAGAGAGAGAGTATGTCTTAGGTGCAGGCAAGGCCCCAGATACCATGGAGCACAGATAAGCCATACCTGTTTCCCTTCCCAAATTCCTGACCAATAAAATCATGAGCAACTCAACCAATGTGGCTCAGTGGAATTCCCAATCAGGGCACATGCTGGGTTGCTGGCTCAATCCCTAGTGGGGGGGGGGGAGATGCAGGAGGCAGCCAATGAATGATTCTCTTTATTCATTGATCTCTCTCTCTCTCCCCCCCCCTACTTATTCTCTGAAATCAATAAAAATATAAATATTTTAATAATCATGAGCACCCTAGCCAGTTTGGCTCAGTGGATAGAGCATTGGCCTGCAAATTGAAGTGTCCTGGGTTTGACTTTGATCAGGACACATGCTCAAGTAGTAGGCTTGATCCCCAATAGGGGGTATGCAGAAAGCAGCCAATCAATGATTCTCTCTCATTGTTGATGTTTCGATCTCCCTCTCCCTTCCTCTCTGACATCAATTTTTAAAAACATAAAAAATAATAATAACCAAGAACAAATATAAAAGTTGTTTAAGGTGTTGTTAGGCAATAATTTGTCATGCAACAATAAGTAACCAGTCAGAGGCGCATTCCCCCCCTCTCCAAAAAATGGGGGGAGGGGGCTGAATCTTATGATACAGTATATAATTCTACCTATGAGTGCAGGATTAAAAAACATGTTAGGGGGAACATAACTCCACAGAAATTCAATCAGAAAAATTCAGAATGTAGAAATGTCTGCAGGAAAAAATGGTTTTTTCAACAACAAAAATGTTGCAAGAAGAGAAAAAAAGAAGGGAAATTTGAGGTTAAAAGACTTGTAAGATCAACCAAACAAAACTTGACATGTGGGTTTTGTTTGGACCCTGATTTAGACAGTTCAAAACAAAATTATTATTTATGGTACAATTGGAAAAATTAGGATGCTTACTGAATATTTGATGGTATTAAAGTTAATCTTTTTTAAGTTTGATAATGTTGTTGTGGTTACTGGTATATTAAAAGATATAGATGCTGAAATATAATCTGTATACATAAAATGATATACAGATATTTTTTTTGGTCAGAATAATCATAAGGCTACAGAAATGGATCAGTCATGGTATTGCCCCTTGAAGCTCATGGTCTAGTGATAAAGAAAGCATGTACAGTACACAAATGAAGTAAAAGGAGAAAAAAAAATCCCAAGTATTACAAAAAAAGGAATAGGCTGTGTATCTAGGGCAAAGTTTCAATAAAGAGTTTATTTTTGCAGAATCCATTCCTACCCAACAATGACTAAGATGCTTTTCTCAAACCATACATCTAAACCATAGCCTAACATAATATAGATTTGAACTTATGTACAAAATAAGACCTCCACTATTTGAAAAACTATGTTCTAGGATGGCTGCAACTTTCCCAGCTTCATGTATCTACTTTATGGTTGCCTTTGTCAGCTCAGGCTACTATAACAAAATACCATGACTGGGTGGCTTAAACAACAGACATTGGTTTCCACAGTTCTGGGAAGTCCAAGATCAAGGTGTCGGCTGATTTAGTTGCTGATGACAGCTCTCTTTCTCGCTCCTAGATAGCAGCCTTCTGGCTGTGTCCTCACTTGGAGAGAGAGTACTTTGGTGTCTTTTCTCTAATCCCCACTTGAGGGCCCTATCCTCATGATATCACCTAAACCCAATGATCTCTTAAGGGCTCTATCTCCAAATATCATCACATTGTGGGTTAGGGCTTTAACATAAGGATTTCAAGAGGGCACAACCCATAGCACTGGTCTACTTAAGTGAATCTTCAAGGTATGGGCCACAGACCCAAGTGCATCAGAATCAACTGTTGAACTTTAAAACAATAATTCCGTATCAGAAAACTCGCCCTAGCTTCTGACTTTAAAAAAAAAAATCCTTAATGTGGATTGTCCCCTTCTCTCCCCCATTAACCCTCTCCAACCCCCGAGCTTCTGACTTTTTAAATGCTCCTGGTCATTCTCTTGAGCATTCCAGATGAGAACCACTGACTGAGAATGGCCAGTCCATTAGATGTGGCCACACCTGGGGGGAGGGTCAACTTAAACATTACATTTTATAAAGTCAGTATTTCCAATCCCCAATATCTGCTTTCTACTTTTGGTTTTAAATTTATCTTGCATTTTTCTTTTAGTTCAAAGACTGATTGGTGACAAACCTCTTCATTCTGGGTCATGGCATCAAACCTTCTCTCCTTGAGCAGATACTGGTTCTTCCACTTCTCATAATCTCCCACATCTGAACACATTCATTATTTTGTAGACATCTGAGTTAATCCAGCCCAGACCTGAATTATTTTCTTTGGCTGAAGCATCTTAGAAAGCAGCATGAATTTCTGATGTTTTAATTTTTTTTTTTCTTCCCAGAATGAGAAAACTCTTCTTCAACACAGGACTTTTGTGTTTTCTTCCCTGGTCTTTTAACTTTATTTAACAGCTTTGCACCCATCCAAGAGAAATGTTTATTAGAATATAAACTCCTCATAAATCATGGCTTTGCTTTATAATTCAATAAAATGTGTATTTCATTAGATTAATTTATAAAATACTTCTGAGTCTTGGAGTAGATTTCAAAAGTGCTACAATTAATTATTGATTTCTTGCAAGCTGATTTTTTAAAAAATATATATTTTATTGACTTTTTACAGAGAGGAAGGGAGAGAAATAGAGTTAGAAACATCGATCAGCTGCCTCCTGCACACCCCCTTCTGGGGATGTGCCCCGCAACCGAGGTACATGCCCTTGACCGGAATCGAACTTGGGACCCTTCAGTCCTCAGGCTGATGCTCTATCCACTGAGCAAAACCAGTTTGGGCTGGTTTTTTAATTTGTTGAAATTTTGCCTCTTCCCCCTTTTATCGCTGTGTGCCTTCCCTACTTCAAACCAACAGCCTAAATGACTGAGTGCCCTGTGCCCAGGCACAGTGAATGATAGCACAAAAGGAAAATATACATTCTCTACCTTCAGGATTAAAATGCAGACGGGGAAACACAAGATTACAAAACACTAAGTTTTGAGCATGTTCCAAGTTTTCGTATATACAGTAATGACCATGTCCCAAGTTTTTCCTTTATTCGAACCTTTGTTTGTCTGACAGGTTAATTCATTAAACTGAGTGACTTGTTTTCTTCATTCCTCTTTGGCCAAGTGTGGGCTATCAGAGAAGGCAAGCTGGCATCTTCTCAGGGGCCTAGGAAATAATCTGAGATTTACATAAATGTTCAGGAAAGAAAAGGAAGATGCATGTTCTCTGTCACTGAAACTGCTGCTCAAAGCTCAGGCATCACTGGAGCACCTACTGAGGACTGGGTGTTATTCTTTCCCTATCTCGGGTAATCCTGTTCAGCCGCACCGAAGAACAAGTCCTTTCGCTTTCCTATCTCCCAAGCCACCATCAGGGCCCCACCTACCTTCTTAAAGGCATTTCAGGATGTTACAAGGAGGGATTGTCCATATGAATAGAGAGGACAGAGAATAAACAATTTATCCTGCCTGCCAGAGAAAGCCTCGTTGCTGCCAAATGTAAGTCCTCCTGAGAGACCTACAAGAAGGCAACTAGCATAGCCCTTGACACAGGCAAAATATAGGGCTTACTTAGATGCAGGCTGGCACTCAAACTCCATTCTCCCCTCCTGGCCCCACTACCTCTCTCTCATTACTTCCCTTCTATTGCCCTAATTCCTCAGACTGGGAAATATTTTCTCAGTCTGGAAAGCTTTGCTGTTACTCATGATGTTTCCTTTGAAACCTGTTGCCTATCTTCTCCAGTCCATTAAAGGCCTATACCAACGGTTTTCAAGTGTTGCCTGTATCTCAATCACCTGGAGAGCTTGTTAAGACACAGACTGCTGGACTTCATCCTCAGAATTGCTGATGCAGTCGGTCTTAGGGTGGGACCCAAGAATTTATCTTTCTAACAAGTACCCAGGTGATGCCCAGGTGATGCTGATGTTGCTGATCTGAGGGGTGCACTTTGAGAACTATTGGCCAGGCTTTTGAAACTCCAAAATTCTGTGCTTTTTGCTCTCAAGTCCCAACCTTAGGTACGAGCAAAGAATGACTTATCTGTTCAAATGAGGAGATTCGGCAAAGGAGAAAAAAAAAAAATCAGGGCAACAAAAAATAAATCAATGTTTTCAAAACATTAAAAAAGCCTACCACTCGCCGAGACCGGTTTGGCTCAGTGGATAGAGCATCGGCCTGCGGACTGAAAGGTCCCAGGTTCGATTCCAGTCGGAGGCATGTACCTTGCTTGCGGGCACATCTCCAGTGTGGGGTGTGCAGGAGGCGGCAGATCAATGGCTCTCTCTCATCGATGTTTCTGACTTTCTATCCCTTTCCCTTCCTCTCTGTAAAAAAAAAAAAAAAAAAAATCAATAAAATATATTTATAAAAAAGCCTACCACTCAATATATGGAAGTTTTTCAGTAATAATGCAACCCATTTGTAATGCTTTTTAATTAGGAAGAGTGGTGTTTAAGTACTTGAAAAACTTTTCTATTGGATAGTGCAAAATAATGTACCCTTTTCTGCTTGAATTTTCTATCTGCTCCTACCAAGTAAATCTTGGAATAGAGAAGGGAACAGATCTTTCCACAACTTCATGATCTTGTGTCATTTTGCATCCCAAGCCCATGGGACAGAGACCTTCAGAAGGAGACCAACAACGCTGTGAGTACACTAGAGAGATCCAGGGTAGATGCCAGTCTGTGAGCCAAAGTTTTACTGGATGCCTCACCCGTTTAGGAGTTGCAGGGCCATTGTTTCCACCCAAGAGGCTCTCTCACTGTATATGTGTTCATTTCTGGGACATTCTTTCTGAAAATGAACTTGGTGGGAATTACAGTTTCACCCCCAAAAATCCCACAAAATTCCCAGCAAACCCAAAATCATGTAGATTATATGGATGAGGTATGTTGCTTTTGGCAGAAATAGTCTTATTCTGGCAGTAAATGTCTAAAAACATAATAAAAGTGCTTTTAAACCTCCTGTTTTTTTCCTACTTTTGTTGACTTTTAAGCATTTCTTCTCAAGCAAGGAGTTACACAACAAGATTTGGAGGTTGCCAAACTTTTATTTCACTGGAAGTTTTTTGTTTTTTTTTTCTGTTTCTGTGCACCTTTATCTGCTTTGAACTTTAAACTCAGGGACTATAAAGCACTTTGAGAATAGCCCAGACTGGCTGGATAATAGTCTCCTAGAACAAAGTGAACAGCTCTGAAAAGCTAATTGCAGGCTATGAAGGACATACATGGCCCCTGTCAGTGAGTAGGTAAGCATTGAACCTGGGAGTATCAATGTCTATGATAACTGATTCTTGCTCTTCTTATGAAACAAACATTTCATATTCTTGTGTCTTCCTAGGTGTCCTCATAAATGTCCATTCCCCATTTTCCATGAAAGCCAGTCTGGTGCAGGGATTAGGAGTATGGATGCTAGAAGTAGATAGCCTCATCTAGATCCTGGTTCTGCCTCCTAACGGTGGCATCTTGGGCAAATTATAGTTTCCTAATTTATAAAATAAGGATGATAAAGCACCTACTACATAGGGTTATTGTGCGGATTAACTTAATACATTGGAAGTGCTTACTTAGAGTAGGCTTTGGTGTATAGTAAATATTCAATTTAAAATTGCTATTCTTTTTTTTTTTAAATATATTCCACAGAGAGGAAGGGAGAGGGATAGAGAGTTAGAAACATCGATCAGCTGCCTCCTGCACATCCCCCAACTGAGGATGTGCCCGAAACCAAGGTACATGCCCTCAACGGGAATCAAACCTGGGACCCTTCAGTCCGCAGACCGATGCTCTCTCTATTGAGTCAAACAAACTAGGGCTAAGGTTGCTATTCTTAACATGAACTTGCTTTTGCCTTGTGGTATAAATTAGATTATGATATGAGACTACACCTATGAACATTTTTTCTGGCTTTCAAACTAAATTAGTGGAAGCATAAATAGTAGAGTTTGTTTTCAAAGGATGGTGTCCAAGGGCTACTGGGAGACAGCATAATTAAGATTCCGTACAGCCAGAGGGTGCTCCACACAATAAACACACTCAGAATGGTGTAGAGGCAAAGTGAATTTTGAGAACCGTAGGCCTGTGGTAAAGAGTATTTTACCTGGGGTGATATTATGATTTATAATAATAAATATATATTTTGTCTTCATCCCTGATCCTTACACAGAGTTGCCAAAACCTTGGAACCTCCTACGTGATGAATGATGAGATTGATACTGGTGTTTTTTGTTAAGTTAATGAAGTGACTTTTGAATCCTACCTAATGGATGGGGGCTGGTTGCCAGGAGAACTAACCCTGTAGTTAAAGGCTTCCAATTTCAGTCTCAACCCCTTGACTCAAGGGAATGGAAAAGCCACTGGAGATTGAGTTCCATCACCAATGGCCAATGATTTGTCAATCATGCTTAAGTATTGAAGCCTGCATCAATACAGGACAGGTTTTATAGAGCTTCCAGATTGGTAAATAGGTAGAGATTAGAGGAGAGTGGCATCCTCAGATAGGGTGTGAAAGCTTCACACCTTTTACTGTTTGTTACCTTGCCCTATGCATCTGGCTGTTTCTGAGTTATATAATCTAGTAAGTAAAGTATTTCTCTGGGTTCATCTTGCTGCCTCTCTTCTTCCATTCCAGTAAATTAATGGAACCGAAGGAGTATAGTTGTTGAAACCTCCAATCCATAGCCAGGTGCTCAGAATTACAGGTGACAACCTATACCTGAGATGGCATCTGAAGTTGTATGTGTGTGGAGGGTAAGGGAGGGCACTCTTATAGGACTGAAGCCTTAACCTGTAGGAACTCATGCTATGTGCAGGTAGATAGTATCAGAATTGAACTGAGTTGTAGGACACCTAGTTGAAGATAGATTACCATCATCAACATTTTAGCAGTGACAGCTGATAGGAAAAGGGAGACAGGGAGGCTAACTTGGCCAGCTAGGCTGGCTCTAGAAAAGGTAATCAGTGCAGGTGGGGGTAGGGGACTCAGTACATAAGGCAAGTTTGGATTTGATTCAGGCAATTATTAGTATCTTCAGGGAGCAAAGTAAGTTGGGGAATGACTGTGTCTAGATATTGGCATAAAGTCATGAAGTAATCATTACTCTTAAACAATGGACGTATTCCCAGTAGAGTTTCAGCCAGTAGGGTTTTGGAGGGGTGGATAGGAAGGCACATAGCTAGCAAAGAGCAAGACAGGATAATTGAACCTCAGCTAATTAAGAGACAGCTCTTTAGTTCTAATGAGGGAAGCTGAGGCACAAGGGCAGAAGAGGTTGGATATCAAATAGAGGAAGGTTGGATATCAAATAGAGGAAGGAAAGAGGAAAAACTGTGAAGTAGAAGACCTCATTGGCTCTCAGAGCTCTACTCTAAACCAAGATATCATTACTGACCCCACTAATCATAGCCACCAGTGACTCCAGAACTCAGAACCGAGCTCCTCACAGTAATATAATTATCTGGTGTCCAGGAAGGCGAGTGGTCACTACACGGCAATTTGAGGAAGATAGGAGTAAGGAAAACATTCCTCATGATAAAAGTCTGAGCTTGGAAGAGAAAGACTCTTCTTACCTGCCTAGTGTATACATATAGTTTGTGCTTGGGAAAGAAAGTTCCTGGGTCTATCCCAGTTCTCTGCTCTAACCAGTTTTTTAACAACTGCTGAAGCAAAACAAAATAGAAAGGCTGGAGTATAAGAATAAATAAAATTACTTGGCCTGCAGACTCAGTGGAATTTCCCCAAATAGTTTACCAAATATGAAATATTTTAGGCTCAAGTTGAGATTTTTTTTTCCTTTTTAATTTAGAAGCAACCCTGAATACACTTAAACCCTATTATGAACTTTGTTACCAGAAGTCTGGAAGTTTATACTTCAAATTTCCTGTCATTTTTTTTCTTGCTCACTTGTTTGTAGTCATGTACTACTAACATAAGGTTGGGGGCCGGTTAAACATCTGGGACAAATGGAAGTTTTTCTAAATTTCTTAGTGTTTTTACCTGCTCATAATATTTTAATTTACTTTATGTTATTTATATTTTTCCCATTTTAAAATCAATTATATTTTCCAATCACAGTTGACATACATTATTATATTAGTTTCAGGTCTACACCCCAGTGATTACACATTGCATAACTTATTAAGTGACCATCCTGTGAATCTTGCACCCATCTGACATCAAACATAGTTATTAGACTATAGTTGACTATATTACCTATGCTGTACTTTACATCCCCATGACTATTTTGTAACAACCTATTTGTACATTTTAATCTCTTCACCTTTTTTATCCATCCCCCAACCATCTGCCATCTGGCAACCATCACAATGTTATCTGTATTTATGAGTCTGTATCTGTTCTACATGATTGTTTTTTATTTTTTAAGATTCAATTGCTGATAGATATGTGTTTATTGCTATTATGTTGTTCATATTTTTTATCTTCCTCCCCCCACTTCTTCTTCAAGAAGACGCTTTAGCATTTCATGTAATACTGGTTTGGTGGTGATGAACTCCTTCAGCTTTTTGTTGGCTAGGAAGCTCTTTTCTATCCTTCAGTTCTAACTGGTAGCTTTGCTGGTAGAGTAATCTTGGTTATAGATCCTTCCTTTTCATCACTGAATATTTCTTGCCAATCCCTGCTAGTCTAAAATGTTTTTGTTGAGTAATCAGCTGACAGTCTTTTGGGAGCTCCCTTGTAGATAACTGCTTTTCTCTTGCTGCTTTGAAGATTCTTTGTCTTTAAGCTTTTGCATTTTAATTATGATATGTCTTGATATGGGTCTCTTTGGGTTCATCTTGTTTTGGGACTCTCTGAGCTTCCTGAACTAGTATGTCTATTTCCTTCACCAAATTAGGAAAGTTTTCTGTTATTATTTTTTTCAAAAAGGTTTTTAATTTTTTACTGCCTCTCTTCTTCTTCCAGCACCCCCATGATGTGAATGTTGGTACACTTAAAGTTGTCCCTGAGGTTCCTTACACTATCCTCATTTATTTGAATTCTGTTTTTCTTTTTACTGTCTTGACTGGGTGTTTTTTGCTTCCTTATTTTCCAAACTGTTGATTTGAGTCTTGGCCTCATCTACTCTACTGTTGATTCCCTGTAAATTATTCTTTATTTCAGTTAGTATATCCTTCATTTCTGACTGGTCTTTTTTAATGCTGTTGAGGTTCTCACTAAGTTCACTGAGTGTTTTGAACTCTGCATCTAGTAGACTGCTTATTTCCATTTTGTTTAGTTCTTTTTTCTGGAGTTTTGTTCTGTTCTTTCATTTGGGCCATGTTTCTTTGTCTCATTTTGGCAACCTCCCTGTGTTTGTTTCTATGTATTAAGTAGGGCTGCTATATCTCTCAGGCTTGATAGAGTGGTCTAATATAGTAGGTGTTCTGTAGGGTCCAGTGCCACAGCCTCCCCGATCACCCTAACTCAAGGTATACCCTTCCTCCCAGTGTGGGCTGTGTATATTCACCTCTTGTAGAGGAGTCTTTTGTAGTTGTTGTTAATCCTTACCCAAGGATATTTTTTACATTGATTTTTAGAGATAGTGGAAGGGAGGGAGAGAGAGTGGAGAGAGGGAAAGAAATATTGTGAAAATGACACATCAACTGGACTGCCTCCCACATACACCCTGACAGGGGCTGGTGATCAAGCCTGCAATCAAGGTACATGCCCTTGACTGGGAATCCAACCAATGACCCTTTGGTATGAAAGCTAATGCTCTAACCACTTAGAAGCACCAGCCAAGGTTTAATAGTTCATTCAATTGCTAATGACACAGGCCCTACCCCAAAATTACAACTAAACTACAAAATAACCATCATTTTACTTTACTTTTTAAAGAGGAGGATTTACTTCATTCAGCAAGGCTTTAGTGCCTGCTGAGTCTGCCCATGGAGTGTGCTGCTTGTGTAGGTGGTTTGGTGGTGATACTACAAAATGATCTGAAGCTGTCCACTGGGAATGCTGGCTCTGGGGCCTCGTGGGAGGTGCAGGCCAAGGTCATCTGCTGCCTCTGTTCTTCAGCCTGGCAGGAGCTACAAAGTAACTGCAGATGGCTGCTAATTGCATTGGGCTTGGAGGTGCCCGGGCAAGGCTAAGCTGTGATACAAGGCCAGCTGTTGCTCTTGCTGGGACTGGGGCCACTTACTGAGAAGTACATGCTAAGGCCAGATGTGGCTTGTTTAAAAGATTTTAGGAAAGTCTAAAGCATGAGCCCAGACAGGCCATTCATATGGAAACAGCTTGAGTGGGGCTGAAAGTTGGGTAGGGTGGGGCCTCAGGAAATTACCAGTGAAGAGTGTGAGCCAGGTTTATGGAGTCTCAGATACAGCCACCTGGTGGCTCTTTAGTGGGAGGGTTCATCAAAGGAACAAAGGCCTCTGCCAGCACTTCTGTCAGGGAAAAAAGCTGCTCCTTCAGCCATTGCAAGATCATTCAACTCCTCCTCATATGTCTCTGATGCCTTTTACGCTGCTTCCTAGTGCTGGAGCTCAGATGGGGAGGGAAGTCAGAGGTAGTTCGTATGCAGGCCCTTTAAGAGGACTGACTGCCTGGGACTCCAGCAGCCTCCATCTCCCTCAGTCTCAATCCCACTGGTTTTCACAGCTGAAGTTTTAGGGACTTCTTTTTCTGGCACTGGAACCGTGGGATGGAGAACTTGGTGTGGGGTTGGGACTCCTTGCTCTTCAAGGGAGTATCTTTGCAACCAAGATATCCCTCCCAACTTTTATCTGCCACAAATGGGTATGGAACCAGCCTGTTCTGAATCTCCACTTCTCCTACCAATCTATATGTGGCTTCTTTAATTTCCTAGTTGTAGGACCTCCATTCAGCAAGATTTCAAGTGGTTCTGAGTGATGGTTATTTTGTAGTTTAATTGTAATTTTGATGTCTTACTTTACTTTAGCATCTCCCATGGTACAATTTAAAATATCTACTACTCCTCTACAAATCACATGTTTTTGGCCTTAACTTTGTTGAGCTTATTACGTTTTCTTATACATAAAGTCTATTTCAGTTATGTGCCATATGCATATGATTTCATCTACACCTTAGCTTTGAAACAAGTTCTCTAAAGGAATTAGCTCTCTCTCATCTTCTTGCTAATAAAATGATTAACAGCATCAACAACCATTTTTATGTTTTCTAAGAAGAAATGCTTTAAAGAAGTCTGTTTTCAAAAATGGGAGGAGCTGGTTTATGACTTTATAGGTTAAAATCCGTTCAATGTGGACTGTAGACTTGGGTGTGTTTTTTTCCTAGTCATCATCTAATGATTCTTAAAAAGTTATCATATTTTTGGATTATATAATTCTATCTGAAATATCTTCCAACTCCCTCTGGCACAAAAACTTCAACTTATGTATAAGATATGAGAAGATAGTTTGGGACAAATGGTTAAAGATAATTTCTTTGTATATTTTATCAAAGCCTGTTTTAAAAATATTGTGCTTTTAAGCTATTGTTTTTGGAGTGATAGTTATATAGACCTTAAAGTTTTTTATAAATAACTAGAGACCTGGTGCACAAAAATTTGTGCACTAGGGTCAGGGCGGGGGTGGAGGGTGTCCCTCAGCCCGGCCTGCCCCCTCTCACAGTCTGGGAGCCCCAGGGGATGTCATACTGATGGCTGCCCTCTCTCTTCGGGAGACAACAAAACCGATTAGGGGAAGGTGCTGCACACACCACCCCACTGCTGCTGCCACTGCCAACTGCCATGGCTCATGGCCACCTGAGCCCTGGGCCTTGTAGCCTCTGTAGCTTTGTCCAGATGGATATCTGGAAGATGTCCACTCTAATTAGCATGTTACCCTTTTATTAGTATAGATTATAACTTGTCCAACCCAGTTTGGCTCATGAATAGAGCATCGGCCTGTGGACTGAAGGGTCCCAGGTTTGATTCTTGTCAAGGGCATATGCCGAGATTGTTGGTTCAATCCTCAGTTAGGGGCGTGCAGGAGTAGCTGGTGAATGAGTATCATCATTGATGTTTATATCTCTCTCCCCCTTTCCCTTCCTCTCTGAAATCAATAAAACTATTGATATTGACCTATAAACCAGCAAGTTAGGGTTCAATTCCCAGTCAGGACACATGCCTGGGTTGTAGGTTCAGTCCCCAGTATGGGGTGTGCAGGAGGCAGCTGATTAATGACTCTTGCTCATCATTGATGTTTCTATCTTTCTCTCGATTCCTTCTTGATTGACTAGAAATAATTTTGGTTAGGAAATAAATATTTGTAGATATATTCTTGGTTATGGAGTTTTACTTGCAGATGATTAAAATGTGAATGGGAGCTCTGGCTGGGTAACTCAGTTGGAGCATCATCTGGATAAGCCATAGTTTTGGGTTTGATCCTAGGTCAAAGAACATAGCATTTCCAGACCAATGATAAAAGTAATGGCACACCCAGGGATGATAATTGATTTTATTGTGTTCCTGAGATCTATTTTTTTTTAATCCTCACCCAAGTATATTTTTTCTATTGATTTCCAGAGAGAGTGGAAGAGAGGGAGGAAGAAAGGGGTGAGGGAGGGAGGGAGGGGGAGAGAGAGAGAGAGGGAGAGAGAGAGAGAGAATAATCTATGTGAGAGAGACACATCGATTGGTTGCCTCTTGCATGTGCCCTTACCAAGGCTGGGGAACCTGCAATGGAGGTACATGCCCTTGACTAGGAATCAAACCTGTAACCCTTCGGTCCTAAGGTTAATGCTCCAATCATGAAGCTAAGCCAGCCAGGGCTCCTGAGTTCTATTTTTAAAACAGAGTATATACATATTATAAAGAAAAAAATCCTAAATTGTGTATTTGTATGTGTATTCAGCAATTATGAACTAATATTTGGGGAACATTTTTAAGATGTGTAATTATTATAAAGATATATAAAAGAGGGAAAGGGGGGAAAAAAGTAAGCTTTTCAGTTTTTTTCAAAAAACTATAAAAAACTGATAGTATTTCTTCCTATTCAGTGTTGGTAAAATGGTAAAAAAGGTTTCATTACCTACAACTGAAAATGACCAATTAAAGTGTGGAAAAAGTATTCTTTTGCATAGTCAAATGCTAGGCAGGGAAATATAATGTCAACAAGAATTACTATAGCCAGTTTCAGTAAAGGATTGCAGAACAATAAGGCCTTGTTAATCTCATACTGGTTTATTCAAATAGTGTGTAATTCAAAGCAATTGCTGCTCCCCAGGCAGGAATTTAAAATGGCCACATGAGAAGGGAGGATAATATGTCATTCCAAGGGGAAATCAGGTCTGGAAAGGGACTAGTAGTTGGAGAACCTCATGTGTCCCCCAACAGCTCCAAAGCAGGCCAAGCAAAACAAAATGACTGAGAACCGCCCTGTGAAGTCAGTCTGCCTGAACTGAGCTGTATTTCCCTTGCTTTTCTCCTGCCTTTTTGAGGGATGGCAGAATGTTCCTGAGCAAGGAGCAAGGGGGAAGGCAGTGAATCTCAAGTCCTAAAAAACTATCACTTTGAAAGTGACCCCTCTCTCACCTCCTGGCAAGGGTTTACAAGTTCTCTTCAGAGAACTCCATGTTCCTTGTATGTATATTTATTAATGATGGTGAATACAGACCATTCGCCATGCTCCCTTAGCATAAAAACATTGGGCAGGAGTCAGTCATGAGTCATCTGCAAGAGGAGGTGGGAATCACATTTGGAAGACTTTTGGTCAACAATCCTTCAGAGAACAATCTTCCAGTTTTATGTTGTCATTTATGTAGAATTAAATGTGAACAGCTTAAAATTCCATGATTTTTAAAAACTGAGCTTTGATTCCAATGATTGATTTACCATCATGTAATGTAAGTCATCTCCCTGAACTTCTATGTTACTTATGTCTACATCTGTATTAGGCAAGTCTGTCAGGAACACCCAGATAAGTCAGTTCCTCAGCAACATATTGTGAGGCCATGTGGAGAGGTTAGTTTCTGTGAACTAGCTAAATAGGTACATAAATAAATAATGAGGTTGGTAAAACACTTATGTAGAAACCACTTTAAATGGGTGGGCCATTTTTTGACTTGAGAGCTGCATGTTAACATCTTTTCATGGTCTGGGATTCTGAGCTGCTCTTACAAGTTGTAGCATGCACTTAACATTAAAGTGTTGTATTGCAGAGGCATTCATTGCTCACCAAATATCTATTTATTTCCCCATCAATCCCAGTCCTCTGTTGTTTGTTCTGTCTGACCAATGAAAGGAAGTGAACACATGTCACTTCCAAGCTAAAGCACAGACAAGCAGGTGTGGATTCTCCATGTATTCTCTTCCTTTACTGCCAGGATGCTGGAGACCTAAGATGTCAGGATGTCAGAGCCTAACAACTGAACAACCAGGGTTCTTGAGAAGGATTCCCTTATCTCCACCTCCCACTCCACCATCAACCTGCATCAGTCACAAAATGAAAGCAAGAATAAACTTTCATTGTATTAAGCCAAGATTCTGGGTTTAATTTGTTACTGCATCATAGGCGAATACAACTGCTTTTCTAGATGTTTTTCTACAAAAGGGAAGTCCATCTGGAAAAGGGATGAGCCATCTGAGTTATGTAGTCCTTGAACAAGCCACAGAAGCTTTGCCAGGTTGCCTTTGCCTCATGTGCCCCCAAAATTATTCCTTTCTCTCCATCAGTTGCCACAGTTCCGGCAGGGTGTGGCAATGGAGGGAGTGACGAAGAGCCCTGGGTAGTTGAGGTTTGATATGTGACAGTTCCCTTCCGATGGTTTCTCTTCTTATTCACCAACCTTCTCTTGGGGTTTTAGGCTTGCTAAACATATGGTACAAATTAGTGAAATTATTCACTGTGGTTTTCATTTGAATAAGCTAGTTTCGGCTCCTAAGAAGGGTCTTAACAAAACAGGAAGTTTTTCTTGGATCTAGAAATGGAACTCTGCCTTCTGACATTAGTTTTTACCAACTTCTGCAAATCTCTATTTTCCCACTTCCCTGTTAAAGGGTGGGGCGATTAGAAGAGACTAGATAAAACCAGAAACTGCTGATTAGCATAGTAGTAGAGTTAGGGCTGATTCAGTTTAGAGGGAAGAGTAAAATGGCAGACCACATCCTCACATCTGGTCATTTTATCTTCTACCTCCTCTCTCATTCTGGCCTTGGCAAGAGGTAAGAAGGGCCAAAGAACAATGTGATAATAATCCTTGACATATATATCCCAGCTAGTATGCCTCAAAACATGTTTGATATGCATCCCCCTTAGATTCTACTCCATGGGAGCAGGGAATGTGTCTGTGTTGTTCTTCATGCTTGCCACATAAAGGGCACCCAAGAGTATTTGAAGGAATACTGAAAGGAATACTTGATTTTCAAAATTATTTGATGAGGATTGAGAAAATAAAATGTAATTAATTGCCATTTTATGGTGGGCAAATAGAAACACTTAAGTATTTGATATTTACTGGGGTCACACAAGGGTCAATTAAGAAGTAAAACTAAAACCCAAACTCCCAATTTCTATTTTCTTTCAACTATAAGACAGATTAGACTTCAAGACCTCTCCTCACCTCACCCCACCCAATAATATAGATCATTTATCATCACCACCATGCTGTAAATTACCACCCTGTAATCCTGTTATTCATTTCTACATTTGTATCAGACAAGTATATCAGGAAAGACATTAAAATCCTAACATCATTACCTCTGGCTGGATGGCTCAGTGATTGGTGCATTGGCCTGAGCACCAAAGAGTTGCATGTTCTATTCCTGATCAAGGGCACAAATCTGGGTTGCAAGTTTGATCTGCAGCCCTAGTCAGGGGGTGTGTGGGAGGCAATCCACCACAATATTTCTCTCCCCACTCTATCTCTTCCACTCTCTTTAAAAAAATCAATGGCCAGGCTGAGGGACCACCTTCCCCTCCAGTGCACAAATTTCATGCACTGGGCCTCTAATATAAAACAAAAGTCCATTTCTCCTAAGAAAAAAGTGAAACCTATTTTGCTAAGGGGAGAAACTGAAGCTCATTGAAATAACAGAACTTCTCCAGGCTCCCAAGTTTTGTTGAAACTCTTGAAGAGGACACATATATGGGCAACTCTGTTGTTAGTGCTTAATCTTTCTAAAAAATCCCAGGGACCCCAGTAAATAACAAATACTTTATTACTGGATTGTGATAGACAGTGCTTGTAAAATACTTTCTGGTCAAGTGCTCTGCTAGAGCAGCAGGCTTTAGAAAAACAAGAAAAATCCCACTGTGATGAAAGAGATTCATTTGTTTTCAAGTTGTAGCCCTTCCATCCTCTAGGTGGCCCTTGCCATATTGCCTGTGTCTTCAGCTTTGATTTATAATCTTCTACCTACACAAGCCTTGTCATTCACTGGGATCCTACAATGAGGTTAAGGTGTGAACCTGAAGGAAGCTTTTAAGAACAAAGTTGAGTTGGGTCTGGGGGAGACAGATTGAAAGAAAGGAAAAGCAATTAGGAGACCCCATGGCTGGCATAGTGAATGAGCATGTGCTGGGAAGGCCCAGCAGATGGAAGGTCTGCTGAGTGTGGTTTTGGAGACCAGCTTTGGTTTTGTGGTACAGCTTCCAGTGGGAGACCTCACTGCCCAGTGCACTGTGACTAGGATAGCCAGCTGTGAACACGCTCCCCCTTCAAGATTTCTTTGATGTGCTTGCACTGCCCGATCTCAGTGTTCACAGATACTGTAAGGTTTGGGCTTTGCAGTATATCCCCTGAGGAGTAAATATCAGCTGCTAGAAAAGAACTCGATGCCCCACTTGGAGGTTCAGTAGATGATGAGTGCAAGTTTTTCTGGAAGAGAAAATGAGATGCCCTGCAGGCCAACCTTTAAAAACTGCAAGATGCCAAGTTAATGGGAGAGAGCTAGATAGGTGGGCTTTCTTGCAAAGGAGGAAACCTCAGAACTGCTGGCTTAGCTCCTAAAGGGAGTTGCAAGATTCCCTTTGCACTTCTGAATCCTGCATAGTTTAAAATTCTCTTTGGCAAATGTTTCTGTTACAGTGCTGAGGCCATGGGCTCTAGAGGCTAACTCAGGTTGGAGGCCTGTCTCTGACTCTTATTGGGTTACCTAGTGCAATTTTCTCCTCTGGAACATGAGGATAATACCCTCTGTCTTACTGGATTGTGATATAGTGGTTGTAAAATACCTAGCAATGTCCAAGCATATAAGAGAAGCTTGATAAATGATTATTGACTGAATAGTATACATATACATATATATTATATATACAGAAAACAGCTACCAATTATTGAACTCCTAGTGTGTGCAGGGTATCTACATTGTATATATTAATTAGCTCATTTAATTCTAAGAGGAATACACTACAGTTCACATATTCATCATCCTCATTTTACAGATGAGGAAACAGAAGCTTAGTGATTAAGGAACTAGTGCAAGGTCACAGCCTAGTGTCATGGACAGGTGCAGAGAGGAGACTCTTTGGATGTCAAGAAAAGAAGCACTGGCAAGGTGGACTGAATTTTACATTTTATCCTCCTCTAGTTAATAGTTCTGTGAAGATAAATTATGCTTTTGTCATTAAAAAATAATACACTAGAGGGTGCCAAATACACAACCTGTGACTTTAAAAGAAAAATAATAATTCAGTTCCCAGTGATATATGACTTATAATTAGTGATGGATTCAAGCCGAAGGGCTCTCCCAAAAAGTGTATGACGCAGTTTATAATTAGGAGGCTACATTTCTATTCCCTCAATTAAAAAAAAAAATGCTTTACATTGAGTAATTCATAATTAGTCTCTACTTCATACTGAGTGTTATTTAAAGAGCCTTTTAAATAGGTGTTTAATTTCTCTTTGCTCTACCTGCTGAGTGGCAAAGGGAAAGTGAGGGTAATCTGGTCAGAGAAGGGTAACCTAGATGAAATATATTTTTAAAAATTGCACTGAGGTACATTTTATTTAATTTATTTAGCAAAATAACACGTGCATGTATTTTTATTTTTTTAAATATATTCTTAATTGATTTCAGAGAGGACGAGAAACATCAATGATGACAGGGAATCATTCATTGGCTGCCTCCTGCACACCCCCTACTGGGACCAAGCCCACAACCCAGGCATGTGCCCCCAACCAGAATCGAACCTGGGACCCTTCAGTCCAAAGGCCAACACTCTATGCACTGAGCTAAACCGGCCAGGGCTATGCATATATATTTTTAAAAGGAAAAACTCACACCCAAGAGTTTAAAATGAATAGAAATGCGACCCTATCCTCAACCTTAAATTCAAGAGGGAAGCCAAAACCGATTTGGCCTGCCAAGTGAAAGGTCCCAGGTTCCATTCCAGTCAAAGGCATATACCTTGGTTTCGAGCACATCTCCAGTAGGGGGCATGCAGGAGGCAGATGACTGATGTCTTTCATCGATGTTTCTAACTCTATCCCTCTCTCTTCCTCTCTGTAAAAAATCAATAAAATATATTTTTTAAAAAATAAACTCAATGCCAAGACCAGTTTGGTTCAGTGGATAGAGCGTCGGCTTGCAGACTGAAAGGTCCCAGGTTCGCTTCTGGTTGGGGGCATGTACCTTGCTTGCGGGCACATCTCCACTGTGGGGCGTGCAGGAGGCGGCTGATCGATGTCTCTCTCTCATCGATGTTTCTGACTTTCTATCTCTCTCCCTTCCACTCTGTAAAAAAATCAATAATATGTAAACAAACAAACAAACAAACTCAAGAGGGAACAACTTTTATAGGTAACTCTAGATTTCTAAACAATGTTTGATTCTATTTCTTGATTTATCAAACTGACATTATTTTTTTTCCTTTATAAAAACTGAGGACTATGCTGTTAGCGAGATTTTGTGGAAATCAGTCACAATGACAGTTTACAAGATAGTTTTTATTTTTCCCACTACTACACAAGCAATATTTCATCATTGTAGAACATTTTAAAAACAGAGGATATTAATGTTTTGATGCATATCCTTACACATTTCTTTTTTTTTAAAATATATTTTATTGGTTTTTTACAGAAAGAGAGAGGGATAGAGCCAGAAACATCAATGAGACACCGATCAGATGCCTCCTGCACCCCCACCCAGTGGGGATGTGCCCACAATCAAGGTACATGCCCTTGACCGGAACCGAACCTGGGATCTTTATCTTCAGGCTGACGTTCTATCCACTGAGCCAAACCGGTTTCGGCTACTTACACATTTCTTACACTATATATTAAAGCATATGATGATCATCTTTTTATGTCATTAAATATCCTCCCATTTCTCTTTTTGTTTTATTGTAGTATCTTCTATATATATAAAAGGCTACTATGCAAATTGTCCCCTCTGGAGTTCGGCCAGGAGTTTGATCACTCACTATGACATGCACTGACCTCCAGGAGGCAGCGTAGAATGAAGGATGGCCCCGGCCAGCAGCTGGAAGGTCCCGATTGCCAGCCATGCCTAGGGACCCTATCCATGCACTAATTTTGTGCACTGGACATCTAGAACTTACATAAAAGGTAACCGTTGTAAAGTAAAAGGGACTCAGATCTTCAACTGGATTGGGAATCAGATAATTTCACTGCACAGAGGGAACTGTGTTTGCTGGTATCATCCAATCTCAGTTAAACTGTGTCTGAAGGGGCAAGAACTTAAGAGTCCTGCAGGGTTTGTAGAGATCAACTGTAACTTTGGTTAAGAACTCAGTCTAGAAAGAAAAAGTTCTAATTATTCCTTAACATTTCAAGACTCAGTGGAACATGAATGAGTCAGTCAGTCAGTCAGTCAATGAGTTTATAAGATTTATAAGCTTGTCCATTTTTCAGGGGGAAGATAATCTCTTTTGTGGTATGTTTCTTCTTCATTCCCTTATACATTATCACAAGAAATATAGACAAGTACTACAGTCACCAGTGCAACTAAAAAACCAAAACTATAAGATCTGTCTCTGCCCCTTTGCCTGATTCCATGTAGGGGGCAAGTTTTGGGGAAGCATTATGGCCTCCTATCATTATGGCAACCTAAATTGAACCTGGGAAGAGGCTAGTCTACCTCTTCATTCCCTATGAAATAAAAAATTGCACATAACATGGGCTTGCCCATCATCTCCAAAAAATACTCATCCAGTACAAAGTTCTGCAAAAAAAAAAAAAGGGGGGGGGGAGTCAAGTTCAATAAAAGCTTAAAATTCCTTAGAAACTAGGAGCCTGGGAGATGGAAAACATGCTCAAGAGATACCAAAGAGCAGCTCAATTAGGTGGGAGAAGGCCATTCCCATGGGGATGGAGAATAAAAAACAGTTTCCTAACCCAACACAACATGGCAATGAGCAAATAGGTGCTCAATAAATCCACACAGCTTTTTATTTACTCTTACTTTTGACCTTTATGCTAGATACTATGCTGTGCCAGGTATTTTTTAAGGGCTTTGCATGCCTTACCTCATTTGATCCATTAACAAAGAGGCTCAAGAGAGATTAACGTTTTCAGTTTGGACACAGCTGTTCAGGGGTTGGGGAGTCAGGATGCAAACACAGGCTAGTCCCCAAGGCAGGCCCCTAGCAGAACACCCGCACACTGACCAGTCATTTCCTCCCGGCGGGCAGGACAATGGGCTTCCGGGCGCTGCCGGCGTTGCCGGAAGATGGCAGCTGCGCCGGGCTCCGCGTCTGAGCGCAGTGTCTCGCGGTCGGAGCCCGTTGGGAGTGGCACTCTGCTATTTGGGGAGAAAACGAGGAGCGGGCGAGATGAAATGAGTCAGGCCCTAAACAACAAGAAAGCTAACGCCCTGGGCCCAGGGGGCCGCGGGAAGCGCTGGGCGGAAGTGGGCGGGCAGAGCGCCCCCCGCCGCCCCGCCACGGAGGAAGTGCGTTTCGGGGTTCCTCCTGCGACGAAAGGGCTGGGTTGGCAGCTCCCGCGGCGCATCCCTCCCGGCCCCTCGTTGCCCGCCGCTGACGGGTGGCTCTCCGGGCCGCCGGCAGGAGAGGCCTGTGTGTGGGCCCTGGCGAGGACGGCCGCTCTCCGGCGGGGGCCGCGGCGGAATGGGCGCGCCCGCCCCAGCCCCGCGGGAGGGCGTCTCCCCTTGTGACGCAGGAAGCGGCCCGGGTTACGCCCGTCCGCGCGCCTGGCCGCCCGCTGCGCAGCCGCCGCGGCGTTTCTTCCCGGCCCGCGGCGGACGCGGGGATGGCAGGGTCGAGTTCACGAGGGCAAAATACCACCGCCCCGAGCGCGCGAGGGAGGACGCAACGAAGCCCTTTCTCCTCAAGTGTCAAGTGGCTGGTGGCCCCTTAACGGGGTCTTGGTCGTGTCCATAGTTGTCACTTACCATAGACGATAACAGGGCCCGTTTCCGCAAAAGTTTAAAAGGCCCCTCCTCATTGGCCCGACCGTGGGGAGCGGCCAGGTTCTGTCAGGCTTCTCGCCGCAGGAAGAGCCCTCAGTGCTGGCTCTCGCCGCGGCCGCTGTGAGTGAGCAAGTCTCTGCCAGGTCAGTGCAGAGCCGGGGTCGTTGCAGCTGGAAGCGGGAGCACCACCACCTACGCTGACACACATACCATTAGTCACATTACGTAACTAGGCCTCGTTACTGAATCTTCCGTCAAAACGTTAGCGTTTGTCAAGTGATTCCTAGCCTGGAGTCCATTTTTATGGTGCATGCACGGTAAAACACACGTCCAAACGTGGACAAGGGGTTTACAAACAGGCTTCATGAGGCTGCCAACAGGTCCGCGGCACAAAAGTAGTTAAGAATCTCTGCGTATGTGGGGGCGAGGGAAGCACCTCTGGAAGCAAACCGCTTGCTTAGAGACAAATAGGTAAAGCTTTCTTTGGTTGGTCATTTAAGCTTATATTCTGGGGGTTTGTTTTGGCTGGTAAAGTGTGTCGTCCTAGGAAAAAGTACACTTATTGTAAGTCCTACTTCAAAGGTCTACTCCAGAACTTAAGCTGTCATGTTGCCTGTTTGTATTTTCCATCTTCTTTTGGGAAATAGATGTTGGCTCTTTATTGCAAATAATTTGGTTCCATTAACCATCAGAAAAAGGAGGGATTCTGACCAATCATTAATCCACACTTTGTGTTTTATAAAGCTGTGTTCCTTATGTACAAAGAACCCCCTTAACAGTTGTGACGGGGTTCACAGGATAATGTAACTTGCTAAAATAATTTTTAAAGCCTATTAACAAATTATTTGGGTAGCAGTGTTTTCTTTTTTAAAAAATATATTTTATTGATTTTTCACAGAGAAGAAGGGAGAGGGCTAAAAAGTCAGAATCATCGATCAGCCGCCTCCTGCACGCCCCCTACTGGGGATGTGCCCGCAACCAATGTACATGCCTTTGATGGGAATCGAACCTGGGACCTTTCAGTCCCCAGGCCGACGCTCTATCCACTGAGCCAAACCGGTTTCGGCAGCAGTGTTTTCTTTTTAAAAAAAATATATTTTATTGATTTTTTACAGAGAGGGAGAATAGAGAGTTAGAAACATCGATCAGCTGCCTCCTGCACACCTCCTACTGGGAATGTGCCCAAAACCAAGGTACATGCACTTGACTGGAATAGACTGGGACCCTTGAGTCCACAGGCCATCGCTCTATCCACTGAGCCAAACCGGTTAGGGCAGGTTGTGTTTTTTTTTATTATTTTTAGAGTCAGAGAAACATTGATTAGTTGCCTCTAGAACGCACCCCAATCAAGGATCGAACTGGAAATCTCTATGTTCTCTGAGTGGGAATCTAACTGGTGATTATTTGGAACATGGGACAAAGCTAGACAGCCACACCAGCCAGGACTAACAGTTTTTTGTTAAACCCATTATACAAATAGGTAACTTCCTTTTTAGATAAAAAAATTGTTAATCCCCTCTATTCATTTGACCAGGTAAGTCCTTCCCCCTCTCCCCAAAACGAATCGTTGAAAGTGCTATATTCTCTGATACCCTACAAGGAAATATTTTATATGGTTGCCTTTAAACATGTAGTTTTCCTATCCAATAGGAATAGAGGAAAGGAACTAACAAATATCAGGTGTGATGCAATTATTGTGTGCAGCTCCAAATAGTTCTCTCCCTTCCTTTCCCTGTAGGATTGCCTTGTAAAGACATAGCTCCTTAAAAAAAAAATTGTTAAAATACGCTCCTTATTACAGTGGTTCATACTATGCCCTATAAAATTTGCATTCCTTAAAGGCTTGTTAAAATATTGAACTGGTTTTCATAAAATATTCCATAAATGAGGAATCTAAAATTATGGTATCATTTCTCATATTTTAAAAGCAGAGTCTCCTAATTGCGGTTTCAGCATCTCAAAAAAGGAACATTATTTGATAATAGGTACCTTTTCAAAAACACATATAGGATTGAGTTGATTTTGATTTGGTAGTTTGACCTAAGACCCACATTTTAAGGATCATTGGCTTAGGGACAAATACACAAGGCTTTCTTTGGTTGGTCCCAGGTTATCCTTGCAACTTAAAAGATTTTGTAGAATCAGATGGAAAATATCTATGGAAGTATGACAAGAAACCAGATTGAATAATTTGTGCAAAATCATACATTTGCTTTGAAATTCTTATAGTCCTGTTGTATTATAAAGGAGAATCACAATCAAATGAAATATGTAGGAGAAAAACGTTTCACAAATGCTTTGTTATTTATGATTAAAACTTAACAACTCTGTTGTCTTGGTTAATGTTGACTGAAGAACTAGGCTGAGGTTAAGTGTTGGGAGTTGGCAAACGGAACCTTTGCAAGGTCAGGATCTGAATCAAGTTATTAAAAAAACTACTACAGATACACTCTGGCAAATACCTGGTCAAATTTGTTGGCTAACTACAGTGAGATGTTCCCAAAGATGTTAGACAGAAGCTATGTGCCTCTGTGACAAGCAGCTAGGGTTCTTATGTATAAGACTTAGTGGGACCTTGCACCAAGAACCAGTGCCATATGATAGAACATAGACTCTGATTATTTGCCATTTCCTAACAAGTATGAAAATATATTTGTCTAGATCCTGGTTGGAAAGCGCAGTTGGTTATCAATGATGTCATCCTAACACACCAAGGTTGCAGGTTTGGTCCCTGATCAGGGCACCAAGAAGCAACCAATGAATGCATAAGTGGCACAACAAATATATGTTTCTCTCTTCTTAAAATCTATCTATATGCATGCTATATTTGTATATTGCCTACAACTGCTAAATGATTCCACATAAAGAAAAAAAAAACTTAAAGGAGGAAGTTTTAGATTTACCAGCTGAAAGTAAGAAACATAACCTTAAGAGGAACAATATGTATTGTAAACTTTAAAACTTGAGAGGGCTAATCTCATGTTTTACAAAAAACAAAAACTTAAATGCATGGGATTTTGTAAACAAAAAGATATTTTTGCAATGTAAACTCCCTATGCAGTCTCTCCTGTGAAACTATCAGTAAAATACACATTTACTTACTAATGCTCCCCCTGCCAAAGTAAGTTCTTTTGGGGGAATATAATTAAGTATACAGCCTTGTTTTAAACTTCCCCATGCGTTTTGCCTATGGGTTATACATGCATCGATGACCAATTTTTAAGTCTATTACAGGTTTGATAATTTGTAAAATGCTAACATCTTATTGAAAAGTCCGTCATCTTGAAAATCTTGTCTGATCAACTTTATTAGTCAAGTAGTATTCATAATTTGTGATCCTACTGCATTAAAACTTTTGACTTGGTAGTGCCATCTTTGAGGGTTGAATTTCCCAGTGAGGAGGCAAATAATCTCTTCCCATTTATTGATGTCATTTATCCTATTAGTTTATTCCTTTTGAATATTGAGCATGACAGAGGCTTTGGCTTACAATTGAAGCTGCTAGTTTCTCTTTGTAATAAGAATATTGCCAACATATTTCAGAGAATGTTGTACAACCAACTCCCCTAGTATTCAGTATGTGATAATAAAACACATACTAGATGTACTAAAACAGTATTTGTTAGTTCTTATGATGTAGATCTTCTTTCATTACATTTTTTTCTATATGTATGTCATGAAGATATAGGTTATAAAGACCTATACTAACTGTATTTAATTATTTGCCTGCTCATTAGCCAGTTCATAATATTTGTATTTTTTACCTCCTGGTTAAACTGGCTTCTCTTTTCTATATACTAATGGATCTCTTGATGATCAACAGGCTCTTACTAGTTGCTATTTGTTTCTTAAACAGCTTTTTGTTTACTTAGTTTGCTTATGGAATGAGCAATTCCAAATGCTGTCACCAATACACCCAATCCTTCAAAATAAATTTAGGATACTGTATTCTGTTCTAGAGACCAAGGAAGATAAAACTGTCCAAAAATGCAACCCAACTACCTCAATAATGCTATTTAAACAGAGGCCAGTTACTTGTTGAATAAACTAATGTGTGCATATAGAGAGAAAAACCTTGTTTTTTTGGCCGATCCTAACTTCTATCAGTTTCCACTGTTTGTTAAGCTTATGGTGAATGGAGCAAGATTCACCTCTGTGACAGCCTACAGATAACATCTAGTTTCAAGATTTACCTTTGGGTAAACTCTGGTTCTAGGAATAGGGATTATTGAATCTCTAGGGGTAAAAGAAACAAAATAATTGATAAATAAAAAATGAAGGCTGTAATTCCATCCTTATCTCTGCTGTTAGGTGCTTATATACCATCTTATTTATAACTGCAGTCACTTGTAAATTACTCTTCAGTGCCTCTTTGAATAGTAAGAATGATTAACACAATGGAATGCCACACGTCATTTGTTCCTACAGCTATGAATAAAATTTCTTCCCATCTCACAATTTTGTCCATAGAGTAGGCAAAAGTAGGTTAACAGTTGTTCACATGTAAGACATGCAGGTTATTATTACAATAGCTTTATTAACTCAAAAGAATGCCACAATGCACTTAGGTATAATCTCGTAAGTGCTCAAATTGCCGGCCTTCATTATTTACACATTCTTGTAGTCGACTTGCTGTATTTGAGCACACTTTGACACAGAGTTCTTTATTGTCATCAATTTCTTGACATGCTTTTCTTATGCAACGAATCATATCATCCACAGTACGTGGTTTTTGTGAAAAGACTTTATCTTTGACAACACCCCAAAAGAAGAAGTCCATTGGCGTGAGGTCTGGTGATCGTGGTGGCCATTCCACTGGCCCTCGTCGACCTATCCACCTGTTGGGTAATTGTTCATCAAGAAACTCACGTACTGTTACAGCACAGTGTGGAAGAGCTTCGTCTTGTTGAAAGAAGAAATCATCATTATTATGCTGTCTCTGTAATTGTGGCAAAACAGTGTCCCTTAGCATGTTGAGATACAGGTCGTGTGTAACAGTTGTATGGAAAAAAATAGGTCCAAGTACCCCTTTACAGGAAAGACCTGCCCAAACGGTAATCCCTGGCTGATTCAACTGTCCTTCTATCATTACCTGGGGATTTTCTCTTGAATAGTAGACACAGTTGTGCCGATTTACAGCACCTGAAAGTTTAAAATGAGCTTCATCGGACCACGCAATTTTATCAATGATGCCATTGCCTTGTCTTTCTTCATTAAGAACCACTTCACAGAATTGTAAACGACGATCTGGATCATCCTCTAATAACCCATGAAGCAATCTTGGCCGATACATTTTCAAACCTAAACGTTGCATAATACGACTCAAAGATCTACATGAAATGCCCAATTCAACAGAAGCTCGTTGTTTTGATTTTTTGGGGCTCTCTGTAAATGCCTGACTCACTAATATTTCATTTTCGTGGGTGGTAATACTGACTGGTCGACCACTTTTTGGAGCATTACAAATGGACCCAGTTTCATCAAATTTATCACGTATTCTATAAATTGTTTGTCTACTTGGGGAAGGTGTATCAAATTCTTCAGCCCATTTCTGTCGAACTTTTTCGGCATTCTCTGTCTTCCAATATTGTTTAAGTATCCATTTTCGTTGGTCATTGGTTAAATTACCAGCCATTACCTAAAAGAGAAATCATAAGTAAGGATACAATATAACAATAATAAGTAAATGCAAAGAAGTATAAACTGTTTTACGTACTCACAACTATAAACCTACTTTTGCCAACTCCTATATAATCTTAAATACAATTGTGTTGTCCTTGTGCCTTTTAGGTTATAAAACACCGTAGCTAATGACTACACTAATGCACTACTTTTGGTTTCCTATGATGAAGCAGATTTCCATGGTCTCTATACCTTATAATGAATAAAACACAGCCAAGGCCACTAGCTAAGCAGTATCAGTAGGGAAAGACCCTATGGGACGTAACCTTGATCTAGGGCAGTGGTTGGCAAATTCATGACTCAACAGAGGACAAACTGGCTCACGAGCCAGTTTGCCAACCACTGAATCTAGGATAAATTAAATTGTGTACATTTTCTATTCTTGATTAATATCCTCTAGATCAGTGGTTCTCAACCTTCCTAATGCCGCGACCCTTTAATAGAATTCCTCATGTTGTGGTGATCCCCAACCATAAAATTATTTTCATTGCTACTTCATAGCTGTGATTTTGCTACTGTTATGAACTGTAATGTAAATATCTGATATGCAGGATGTATTTTTGTTGTTACAAATTGAACATAAAGCATAGTGATTAATCACAAAAACAATATGTAATTATATATTGTGAAATATTTATTTCTAATTATAAATAAATAAAATTTTGTCTTGATTCGTGGTGTAGCATGGGTAACAGTCTGAATATGACAACAGTAAACTACATTGCTACATTTTGCTACACTGAGGAGCCTGTGTTGGTTCCTAAGACCATGGGAAATAGGTGTTTTCCAAGTCTTAGGCAACCCTTGTTAAAGGGTCATCGACCCCCAAAGGGGTCTCGACCCACAGGTTGAGAACCGCTGTTCTAGATAATATAGTGATCATTGTGGGAGTTATTCAAGACTGAAAGATATGTCAGTATTCTCAGAAACAATCACGCCCACCCACACAATGTTTATTTTTTCCTTTTTTATTGTTTAAAGTATTACAAATAGTAGTACATATATCTCTTTTTTTATTTTTCACTCATAGACTCCCCCCCCCGGCCTTCCCTACTCCCCCAGTACATGCCCTCACCTGCCTCCCCCCCCCTCCACCTTGTCTTGTATCCATTGGTTATGCTATGCTTATATACGTGCATGTAAGTCCTTCAGTTGATCTCTCTCAGGACCCCACCCCCCAACCTCTCCTGCCTTCCCGTTGTAGTATGACAGTCTGTTCAATGCTTCTTTGCCTCTGTACCTGTCTTTTTCTCCCCAATTCTTTTCTTTAAAAACACCTTGCCTCTGCAGACTATAAATAAACCTCCGTCCTGCCAGCTGCCATCTTTCTCCGAGACCAAAATCAGGTTATTATCAGCTTGATGAAAGTGAGTTTTTTGTACTGAATTTCCCATGTATATTCACATACTTTGGTTATTATTGACTTGCTGAACGAATTTGCAGTACTTTATATTTAGCTTTCATAAATAATTTAAAAATCAAAAGAATGCAAACTTTACCAATCAAAGGTGGGGATTTCAAACATAAGGATCAAGACACCTGACTTAAAAAATGATTTGCTGAATGATGTATTTTTAAAAATTTTAAATTACAGTTGACATTCAATATTGTATTAGTTTCAGGTGTATAGCATTGTGGCTAAACATTTATTCAATTTATGAGGTGATTACCCAATAAGTTACCTAACTTTGTTATTAATAAGCAAATATATGTCTCTCAAGGCTAAAGGCACAGTAACCAAGTTGAGACACAGGTGTGTTAAAAAAAAAACAAAAAATCATCCCATTATGAAGACATATCTCTTCGGCCAGTAGTACATTGCCTCCAAGGAAGTTAGCTATAGTAAGTTTAATTATATTAATAAAATTGCCTGGTGAACATGAAATCAAAATATGTGGAATTCGTAGAATACTAAACTTTCTGGCATTAGGACTAGAATATTTTATATTGAAATAGATCTTTCAAGTCCTAGCTCATGACATCTAAATTTCTTAAGATCTACTCTTAAGTTAATAATTCTAAATGAAGTGATGCTTCTTTCTACTCCTGAGTTGCACTTCTATATAGGGTTTCAAGTTACTGCTTTCACCTTTGAGAGAAAATGGAAACCTTATAAAAGATCACATTGTCCAAACATCTTAGAATAATCAATTATAAAATCAGTAGGATGGCCTGGCATGGTTCAATTCCTGGTCAGGGCACATACCCGGGTTGTGGGCACAATCCCTGCGGGTGGGAGATAGAGGCTGTGCAAGAGGCAGCTGATCAACGATTTTCTCTTCATTGATATTTCTATCCCTCTTTCCCCTTTCCTTCCTCTCTGAAATCATTAAAAATATATTAAAAAAAAGTTAGGATGAAATGTCACTGTTGTTTAACAGTTGATATATTGATGTGGGGATGAGTTTAGAAACACTGTAAGGGTTCATTTTCACAACAAACTTAGACAACTCCAGAATATCCCAAATTTCTAGAAAACCATTTTACTGTTCTGATGAAATCTCCAAGAAGAAATGGTTCATGGCAATAGTACCTCCAGGCCTCTAAGACTGGAGAGATAAATATTACAGAAACGTTGCCCCAAAAAAGAAATGAAAAAGTACTGTCTTTGCACTGTTGCTCTATTATGGACATTTCAGTGAAATGCTTGATACCATGTTTTTAAAATAGCATATTCATGAAAAGTACCTGAGAGGCTTGTCAAAATGCAGATTCCTGGGCCACACTAAGTAGTTCAGCATATGGGTCTTTAGGACTTGCTACATTTTTAGAAAATAATAAATGAGGGAGAAACCAAGATGGTGACAGAGGTGAACACCTGAACTGCCTCTTCGCACAACAATTTCAAAACTACAGCTAAAAGAACATCATCCAGAACCAAAGGAAAGATGGCTGAGTGGAAATTCTACAACTAGAAGGAAAGAGAGGGGCACAAGGAGGCTCAGCTGCAAAAAGCTGAGGCATGGAGACACGCGCATGGAGAGGATGGGCAACTGAGTGCTTGGTTGGCTTTCTCTAGCAGGAGGGAGATGGAAACTCCCAATTGCACTGAACCCCAGTTCCGACTGCACTAAACCCCAGTTCTGGGCGAGACCTTGGGGCCCCAGACTCATATAGGGGGAATCTGGACTGTCAGGAAAAGAGAGGAGCGCACAGAAACTCAGGGGAGCCGCAAAAGACAAGAGGTCTGGAGGAGCGCACTTGAGTGGGCACACAGAGGACTGCAGTGATTACCGAGGAACACTGAGACTGAGGGGCCTCATAGGGCAGGGCTGAGGAGAAGCCAAGGCTGTCTGCTCAGCATTGAGACCCGCCCCATCCAAGCCCAGCCCAGAGGCTTTTGCAGTTTTGCAAGTCTTGTCTCATAAGGCTAACTCCAGCACAGAAGGTCTCCTGGTGTAGATACAGCTGATCCTCACAGCCAATCAGCCTGGAGGTCAATTTCCCCCAGTGATACCAACAATCAAGACTTAACTATAAGATTGTACACACAGTCCACAAGGGGTGTGCCAAGTATGTCCAACTCGGGTAACTGGAAAGGCTGAGCCACCGGACCATATAGGACACCTAGCACACAAAGCTACTCTACCAATTGAGGGAAGCAGTGAAAATGGAAAGACAAAGGAACAGATCACCAACGAAAGAAATGGAGTAAAACAAACGACTGGATATAGAGTTCAAAACCATGGTTATAAGGTTTTTCAAGAATTTCCCAGAAAAGGCTGATAAATTTAGCAAGACTCTCAAGGATATGAAAAAGAACCCACTAGAAATTAAACATACACTGACTAAAATAAAAAAATATTATACAGAGACCTAACAGCAGACTAGAGGAATGTAAGAATCAAGTCAGAGATTTGAAATACAAAGAAGCAGAAAACACTCAACTGGAAAAGAAAAAAAAAAGAATCCAAATATGTGAAGATAGTGTAAGGAGCCTCTGGGACAACTTCAAGTGTTCTAACATCAGAATTATGGGGGTGCCATAAGAAGAGAGAGAGCAAGATACTGAAAACCTACTTAAAGAAATAATGACGGAAAACTTCCCCCACCTGGTGAAAGAAATAGACAAGTCCAGGAAGTGCACAGAACCCCGAACAAAAGGAATTCAACGAGGACCACACCAAGACACATCATAATTAAAATGCCAAGAACAAAAGACAAAGAGAGAATATTAAAAGAAGCAAGAGAAAAACAGTTAAATACCTAAAAGGGAGCATCCATACGGCTGTCAGCTGATTTCTCAACAGAAACGATGCAGGCCAGACGGGAGTGGCAAGAAATAGTCAACGTGATGAATAGCAAGAACCTACAACCAAGAATACTCTACCCAGCAAAGCTATCATTCAGAATTGAAGGTCAGATAAAGAGCTTCACAGATAAGAAAAAGCTAAAGGAGTTCAACACCAAACCAGTATTATATGAAATGCTGAAAGGTATTCTTTTTAAGAAGAGAAGGAAGAAGAAAAAGGTAAAGATAAAAATTATGAACAAATTCCTATCTATCAATAAGTGAATCTAAAAATCAAGAGAATTAAAAATCTGATGAACAGAATAAATTGGTGAATATAATAGAATCAGGGGCCTAGAAAGGGAGTGGACTGACAATTCTTGGGGGGGAAGGGGTATGAGAAGAGACTGGACAAAAATAGGACACCTATGGATGAGGACAGTGGGGGGGAGGTAAGGGCAGAGGGAGGGGTGGGAACCGGGTAGAGGGGAGCTATGGGGGGAGGGGGAAGAGGAACAATGAAGATTTAAAAAAAGAAAATGATGATGATATAGCTACATCTTGTTTTGGGAAACTCTGGGTGTGGAGGCTAGGAATGTTTAATGAGCTTCCCAAATAATTATGGTGATCAAATTGGCTTCGGAACCACTGACTTTGAACCACATGCCTATAGCAGAGAAACTAATTTTTAAAAGCGGATAGAAAAGAAATATTTAGTAGCTATGACTCTAGGTATAAGAAATTTGCTTTCAATTAAAATTTTAAGTTGTTAGAAATGGATAACCAACCAAGTTCTGGCTTGATAAACCAATTATATTTCTATTAGTTCTTTATGTAAGTACCTTTTCTAATACTTAGAAAAAGACATTTGTTGATATCTGTATAACAGAATATATCAACTCATTTAATGTTGCAAATCTTAGTGATTTTTAACTTAGTGCACCAAACCTTCCCAAAGAATATAATTGCTTGTGTTGTTCATATGAATTGGTTAGCACATTAATGGATTCAATTTTATAAAAGTGGATATTAAAATAATCTACTGATTATAAACCATTCAAAACTGAAGCTAAATAATTTCCGTACAGAGATAAGCATCTAGCCCTGAACTTCCATACTATTAATAGGGTTGTTCAACTGTTTAGAAAAGTTAGCTATGGGAAAGTCCTCCTCTCTAGTGTAATTATGTTTATAGTTATGCTTTTGCTGTTATACATTGAAATATAATACATAATAGTAATAAAAGTTACTATTATACATTGAAAAGGCAAGTTAAACCTGAAAAATAAGAATCTATAAACAAACATCATAAGATGGATAGGACTTTTCACTTTGTTCAAAATAATTTAACAACTTTTAAAGGGAAGCTTTTATTTGCAATGGACAAAGTACCAAGATATGTTTCACTGGGTACTGTAAGTCTTTCAAGACAATTATGAGGGATGAAACCTAAGAACAGATGTCTATTTTCTTTGTATTATTTCTTTCTAGAATAAGGATGATTTTGCTCTTCTGCACACATCATTAGTAATTTTAGGCTCCCTAACAACTACAAAAATACATCTCTACTCCTGTTCATAATTTTAGTAGCTATTTTGCAGATTTATCCTTACACAAGAGTGAAGAGACCCACAAACGTTTATTTGAGCACTATGTCATAGGTGTGTTTTAAATTTTTTTTTAAATTGACTTTAAGAGGGAGAGAGAAACATCAATGTGAGAATGAAACATTGATCAATTGCCTCTTGCACACACCCTACCGAAGATCAAGCCCAAAACTCAGGAACATACTCTGTCCAGTAATCGAACATCCTTTACGTGTACAGGACAATGCACAACCAACTGAGCCACACCAGCCAGGCTGTTGTAGGTGTTAATGCAAGAACTATGCATTCATCTGAGGGAGACAATGCAAGTTAAACACTGGTCTTCAGGAGCTCATATCCCAGCAGGGTCAGATTCTATATAGTTATAAATAAACTGCAGTTAAGTGCTATAATAGAACTCAGGAAAAGGTTTATGGAACTATAATGAACAATGGACTTCTTAGAAGAGCACCAGGGAAAGCTTCATAGAGGAAAACACTTGAACTGAGGATATGCCTTCTCAAGGGGGAAAAGGGGAGGTATTCCATGTAGAGATGATTTTACAAAAGAAAGGTCAGAGATCACATTTTAAGTTTCAGTTCGAAGGACTATCTGGATCTTTTGTTGGAAAAAAGGCAAGAACCAGATTACAGAAGGTCTATATGCCACTTTAAGGAGCATGCACTACATTAAAGCATTTCAATGTAAGATTCACATTAATAAAATCACACTGAAGGATGACAGATGGATTAGGAGTAAGATTAAAGCTAGAGCAAGCCAGGATATCACTATATATATATATATATAATTTTTCAGGCAACTGCCTGAACTAAAGTAGAGTCAGTGGTGAGGAACAGGAGGGGAAGTAGACCACGGAACAAACTTAGAATGGACATTACTTAGGAACAAGATGGACATGGGTGTTAAAAGATAGTTTGGCCTTAACTGGTTTGGCTCAGTGGATAGAGCGTCATTGGCCTGCAGACGGAAGGGTTCCAGGTTCGATTCTGGTCAAGGGCATGTACCTTGGTTTCGGGCACATCCCCAGTGAAAGGTGTGCAGGAGGCAGCTGAGCGATGTTTCTAACTCTCTATCCCTTGCCCTTCCTCTCTGTAAACTATCAATAAAATATATTAAATAAAAAAAGGATAGTATTCCATTTTAGTTAATTTACAAGTATTTCCCCCATATCACTGCAAACTAGAACATATTGGGCGGGAGGTTAGGGAGAGAGGGGACTGCTCTCTGGAAATACATACATACTTACTGTAGAAAATTTCTATAAGCCTACATGCAAACCCAGAGAGAACCAGTGAAAGCATTCTACTTTATTTCTTTGACCAATTTCTATGGAAATACACTGTACTAAAGTTCCACAAAATTGTAATATTATTCTCATATTTTCAAATATATTTTCATATTTTTACCATTTCTTTGTAGTATGTAATGCTTTGAAATATTTGAAAATAATTTAAGTACTGTATTTATGGACTTGACTATGTCCTTATTTTCTGTAAACCATTTTAAAAATTAAGTGTTAGGTATAATGTTGCTATTTAAAGAACTAAAACTAGCAACTATATTTGCTATTACATTATTTCTTATAATTTGATTCATACAAGAACTCCCAAAGTCGGGGAACCAATGGATTTGATTAGCTCTAAAGCCCTACCAACTCTTTTTAGTTTGTTACTCATAATATATTAGATTACTACATTCTTATCAAAAGACCCAGAAAAGTTTTGTAATTACTATGCTTTGTTGACTTATATCCTTTTTGATTTGTCCTGTATCTTTGAAGTTATCCTATCTTCAAACAATGGCTCTATATTCCAGGGATACAAAATGTGGGCTTTTTCCATCTTAACCATTCTGTTATAAAGGCTCCTGATAAGACTCCAGACCTAATTTATGAAGCAGACCTCGATTTAGAAGGAACAAATATAACCCGCTTGTTGCAAAGATATCTATCTAGTTGCTGCCTACTACTAATATATATGGGAGTTACATATGCACCTTTGACAAAAACTGTTTATTACAATTAATAATTACCCTGTTCTTATGAGTACCTTTCTTCCAAACAGCTCAAAGACTTCAGGTACTCAATGCCTCCTTGATGTGTAATTAACAACAGAAAGAGCAAGCAAGGAGGTTAAGTTCTGCCAATGAAGAAAGGCTGGAAAGGGCATGAAAAATTAAACCTTAAATCAGCGGTTCTCAACCTGTGGGTCGAGACCCCTTTGGAGTGGGGTGTTGAATGACCCTTTCACAGGGGTCGCCTAAGACCATTGGAAAATGCAGATATTTACATCACGATGCATAACAGTAGCAAAATTTCATAATTGGGGGTCACCACCACATGAGGAACTCTATGCAAGGGTTGCGGCCTTAGGAAGGTTGAGAACCACTGCCTTAAATGATGCAACTACTTTCAATTTTCATAGCTTCAAGTACAAATAGCCTGTGATATCAAAACTGTTCTTACTCACTCAATCAAAAAGGTTTAATATCCTGAATATTCTAGAGCCCCAAGTTTTAAAAAGTTCATTGGTTTGGCCATAATTTGTGAGTTCTAAAAATATCAAGTTTTATGACAGCTATGAAGAAACCCTTTTCACTGAGAATTCTTTTTCAAAGAACTAAATTAAAACCCTACAAATGAATACTTAGCTGTTCTCTTATCTCTCTTAGCCTAACTCCATAACTTGATTTTGTAATCTGGCCCCTTCATTTCATATCTTAAAATATTTTAATTTTCACATGAGTTATAGTTATTTCGTAAAAATGTATGGCATGGAAAAATTTGCAGTTTCTTTACAAATGTAACATTTATTACAGGGACCATGACTTCACGGTTTTTTAACTTAAAAAAAGTTGATTTCAGAGAGAGGAAGGGAGAGGAAGAGATAGAAACATCAATAATGAGAATCATTGATCGGCTGCCCCACTCTAGTGATGGAGCTTGCAACCCAGGTATGTGATCTTGACCAGAATTGAACCCAGGACCCTTCCCATAGGCTTATATCTCTATCCATTGAGCCAAACCAGCCAGGGTATCGCTAGAACTTTCTATAGCAGTCACAGACTGCCAGAGGGAAGAGCGGGTAGGGGAAAGTGGGAGACGGTAAGGAGGGGAAAAAACTGTGAAGGAAGAAGTCTCGACACGGGATAGTAAACAAACAATACAATACAAGATGTATTGTAGAATGTATGCCTGAAATCTCTGTAATTTTATTAACCAGTGTTAGTTACCCTAATAAATTCAATAAAAAATTATATTCCCTTTTTATACCTTTGGACATAAAGTCACACTTGCTGCAAATAGTTCACTGTCCCTACCCCTTCACTGAAATCCGCAAATATTTGCCTCCTAGTTTAAAAATTCTATTCCACTGTAAAACACAGAACCCGTGAACTTGGGGTTCCTGGCCGAATAATTATACCCACATGGCTTAACCCCAAGCTACATTATAAACAGAATAGGGTCCAGTTTTCCCTCACACAGTGAAAGGCAGGCACACATATTTGAGGAAAAAAAAAAAAGATGAACATGATGAACAGAAACTAATTTGAGGGCTAATACTGGTAAAAGGTATTTCTTAAAAATACTCAGTTTTATAATATGATAGAATCAACCGAAATATTTACATCCAATTATATATGCAATTGACTTGCTATCATTACCATATACTATAGCAAAATTTTCAGACACCTGGCATCAAATCAGATTATCTGTTTGCCCAACAAAAACTGAGGGACTATTAATATGCCAAGAACTTTGCACGTTAGCTATCAACATCTCACAGGCTAAGAGAAAGGAGTGACATGAATATGACTGTAAAAGGTACAAAAATAACAAATGTCTCATCTTCAGAAGACAGTGATAATTGAGCTTACTACAAATCAACAATGCTTCTAGAGCTTTTATTTCTCATTTTATCTCTAATCACAATGATGAAAGAGTCAATATTTTACCTATTCTATGGGTTATGAAACTGAGGCCCAGAAAGCAAGCTACCTAAGGTCTCACTTGAAATGAAAGAGCAAATATTCAAACTTAGATCATTTTAATTTCAGTGGTGTCCATGAGTTTCATAAGGAGGGGTTAGATAAAAAACCTTGCATGTTATAGTGTTTGGACTTGATCTTCAAGTCTCTGGTGAATTAAGTCTTTGACACATAAAAGATTGTTTTGAAAAGATGTTTGACCACATGAATAAGCTAAAAGGTTAAAACCATTAACCAAAAAAGGAAATACAAGGAGAAAAGTTTAGAGAGAGAAGTTGTTTTGAATTTGTTTATTTTAAGTACCCATATTTAATAGTTCTATTTGAATTCAGAGATATAAATTCTGGAGTCATCAATAGGTCAAGGGGTGGGAATTGATTAATACAACTGGTGAAAAGGTGGCTGGAGACATAACACCGAGAACTACCAACTAAAAGCAGAAGAAAGCAACTAATGAAAACAGGAAGAAACAAGCAAAAGGTATTTAGCATATAAACCAAGGAGTTTTAAGAGGGAGTATTCTAAGTCATCAAATGTTAGGTCCTATAAGATCATCCCATCTAGAACACACAAAAATACAGAACTTAGACAAAATGTTATAAAGGGAAATAATTGCCTGTAGTCTTATTTCCAGGAATACCAACATTGACACAAAAAGCTGAGTTTGTGGAAAAAAGCTGGAACAAGTGAACCATTGACTTAAGATATTATTGATAGAATATCTTTTCTCACAGCCATGTGATTTTTTAAAGTATTTTTTCAATCAATCATTTGATATATCCTCTTATCCTTTTACTCCCATTTGCCCTTTAACTGGCCATAAAGTAAGAGCATGGGAATAAAAACAGAAAGTAGCTACAGAAAGTCTTGCAGAGATGCGGTTAGATAAGTTGTGTAGGACACAAGAGAGATGCCTAGATAATACCTTATCTTTGTTATCACACAAACCTTAGAAGAGTGAATATTTTTTGCTAACTTTTCAGGTTTTTACTATTGTACAGAATGAGAAAAAAGGCATTTTTTGCTTACCCAAAATAAGTTTTCTTCAAGAATGAGCTGTTACCTTAGCATAGCCTTCTTTCATTAAAAACTTAATACGAAGGATTAGACTAAATTGAAAGAACAGGTTCTCTTGCTCTTTACCTAACAACATTAAAGTTTATCAGAGAGACATTAGGATCCAGGCATTGGGCATAATGTGTGGAAAGTATATGATGGAGAGGTTTATAAACTCCTACTAGGAGTTTAGTTGCTAAGTTCTAACCTTGCTAGTAACAATTTCCCCGAACCCAGTTAAACCACCTCATGTACTCAAAGCATTTGTGTTACTTTGTCTCTTAGGAAATGAAGTTATTGGTGATAGAAGCAATCTGGTTTGAGAGAGTTAAACAAGTGCATGGTTTCCATAATTTTTGGAATTGATTACACTAATTTACTTTTTAAGGAAATCAATCATTTAATAATTTTAAAAAAGGAATTATGCTACCTCTGATTTTTGTGCATTAGAGAACAATCTAGTAAAAGGTATTCCTTAGAATAGTTATGAATACAATATTACTAAAAATAAAACAGTATTATTCATCTTACTATGGCTAATCAGACTCAGTTAAGTATGTACCAGCATATAATTTAGCTATCTAAAAAACAACAACAAAGGGAACAAACCAGTCCTTTTCCTAGGTCAAATGTGCATAACCATTCTGTGTGTTTTGTTGTTCATCCTCACTCAAGGGTATTTTTCTTTTCTTAAAGAGAGAGAGAGAGAGAGAGAGAATGAGAATGGAAGGAAAGGGGAGAGAGAGAAAAACACATCAATTGGGTGCTCACGCATCCACCCGGACAACTCAGGGCTGGGGATGGAGCCTGCAAAGATACATGCCCTTGACCAAAATTGAACTTGGGACCTTCAATCTGTGGGCCAACACTCAATGCAGTGAGCCAAACTGGCTAGGGCAAGCATGTCAAACTCAAAGGCTAACACAGGCCAAATGGATGAGACATGCAGTCTGTGGGCTTGACATGCTTGGGCTAGGGCAGTGGTCAGCAAACTGTGCTAGCAAGCCACATGTGGGGGAGCCGAGGTTTGCCGCTCTGTTGACTAATGAGTTTGCCGACCACTGGGCTAAGGCTTTTTCTTAAGAATAATTCAAGTTGATTCAAGGTATCTACAGCTCTTAACAGTTTTTTTGTTTTTGTTTTTTTACTATTTGTAAATATGGATTTCAGGTTTAGTGTTAACATAAGTAACCCCTTTCTGATGAAGAGACAGCATTTTACTTATTTTTCAGAAAGTTAAATTTATTAGGCTGTGTATGTTGTTTTACCCCAATATTTTAAGGTATATTTGACCTACATTAAAGTTCAAACAATTCTCAGATACCTTTTCATTCTGCACTTAGAGGACACTAAAGTCAGGGTAGGGATGTGGTAGAAGAAAATATATAATAATAAAAGCATAATATGCTAATTGGACCAGGCATCCAAACAACCTTCCAGAAGACCTTCTGGACAAAAGGTGGGGCTGTGAGGGCTATGGCCCTTGCACGAATTTTGTGCACCAGGCCTCTAGTTTCAAATAAAAACAAAGTCCAGTTAAAGTCACAGGTAATTCAGAATATTTCCTTACTCTGAACTTGAGTTTCAACAAATGTGAACATAGACAATGACTACTGAAAAATACCCCCCAAAGCATTAAGAGTAGACAAAGGGTCACCGATGTTTATGCTATAAAACTCCTATTTGCAAACTTCATTTCACAATTTTTATAAGCCCTGTTACTAGAATGCCAACCTCATGACACATAAAACACATATAGCTGCCCTAGCCGGATTGGCTCAGTGGATAGAGCATCGGCCTGCGGACTGAAGGGTCCTAGGTTTGATTCCAAGGTTTGTACCTTGGTGGCAGGTACATCCCCAGTAGGGGGTGTGCAGGATGCAGCTGACCGATGTTTCTGACTCACTATCCCTCTCCCTTCCTTTCTGGAGGAAAAAAAAAATTCAATAAAAACACATATACCTACTAAAGACTAGCATACTGGCACTTAAAACTGATAGCAAGTGACAAAAATAACTAAACTCAAGGGCACAACAAATTGGGTCCTCCAGTATCAGAGCAAGCAATACTACATACCTTGATAAACCCTAAACACATCAATTACAAACTTAAATGATCACAGGTTTTATATACTGTTGGAAGTTTACCGATTAAAATGTCCTCTAGATTTGAGAAATAAGGATAGTGACTAAAACTAAGGCCAGTTTTCTGGTTTTTTTTTTGAGTGCACTGTTCCCGGAAGTACTGCAATACCAGGTCAATGCATGGAGCGGATGAAGCAAACTTACTCCATTTCCCTGCTCCAAAAATAATTAAATATATTGTCCTCAGAGGACATCAGATATTAAATAGATAAGAACCGATACTACATTATCTCAGCCAAAAGGCCAAGAAGCGATAAGGCTATTTTTTTTCTTTCCATTTCTTTTGGGGGTGGGGGTGGGAAAGGGTGGTGGCGCAGAATCATCTGTCCCATCAGCTGGACCTGTTTCCCCATCCATCTTATAAGAGGATGAAACCTTGCTTCAAAGCAATCCTAACCTTTCATCTCCAAATTTTAGTAGTCAAAAATGTTTTTTTAAATGAAAGTATTTTATACTGTATTGTCTAATAAAGAAGTGTTATCAATCTCTAAAAAAGCATGTACAAATTGGGCTGGGTCACCAATATAAAGAATGGCTCCTTTTACTTGGGAATAGGTACAGTATTTGGAAGTTTTAGAGGCAAAGGCTCAAGTTGTATTAACCAGGAGCGGGAAGAGGTACACTTCAGGAAGTTGTAAACGAAGATATGAAGGTATGAAATTGCACAACTATTTCGAGATGCTATTCAGTTTATCCCATTAGGGATGTCTGCTATATGAACAGATTTGAACAGAAATAGGGAAAGAAAGGTTGGGGGTATGACTTACTCAGATAATGAAATGTAGGATGAGAGGTGAAGTAATTTTTTAAGAGAATGGGTGAAGAAAGTTCTTAGGAATCAGGTACTTTTTATATGAGGTCAAGTAACCTGTGGTCCCCTGGAAACCTTAACATTCCACCTGCAGCTTTGAAACAAAAGTGTGGGAATTATCAGGAAATAGGCACAATGAAATTGCCCAGAGAACATAAAATGCAAAAGGTAGTCAAATAAAGTAAGTACTTAAAATTTCAGGAACGTAAAGAAAAACTAGGGTTCATGAGGCTCACGAGTTGGGTGAGTAGGGACAATAAGGACACATGCTTAACAGAAGTACAAATCAAAGATTGGTTTCCATTAGCTTGATAAACCACCTCTTTTCCTTATTAAGGCACAAAAAAACTAGGAGCATTCTAAAAACTACCTTAAAATCGACTGACTTCATGTTTATTCCTATTTTCTAAGGGAGAATAAAAGTTGCTATGATGGTCACTTTTATGATGCAGACAACCTATACATAACAAATAGACCCTTGAAGCTATTTTTGAGTCCTCCTAGGCAAAATACTTTTTTATATTCGGAGTGAAAACAAAAAAGCCTTTAACTTTAAAATCTTTGGACTACTTAACATTTACAATTAATCATTGGCTTTTCTGTCTTTCGCATTCAGTTCATTCACATTCACTAAAAACAACACACACAACTAGTAAGGATTTATGTATACACAAACTAATTAAAAACATCAATCTTGTTTCCAAACTACCAAGTCTACAAGTAAGACTAAAGGAAACAGCACCACCTCAGATCCAGGTTAAACTTATCTTTTCGGCTTCAGCAAACATTCCCCCCCCCTGGCACCAAACAGAGGTGGTTCCCTCAAAAAGCGACCGAGCCCGGTTTTCCGCGCACACGTCCTCCAATAACAACTCCCAACCCTCAGCTGCCTCCACGGGAAGGGAAAGTCGTTTACACCTTCACTAGTCCAGATAATGGCTACTAGGCTAGTCTGGCCAAGTGGGAATAATAAAAAACAAAGCGAGTCTTCCTTACTGATACGCCCATTTAAACCTCAAGCATTTCTAAATTGCCGGAGATCTTCACGTAGCAAGGCCTCAGAAGCTAAAACTAAATCCACACCTCCACAAAAAGCGGTTCAAAGAAGGCTTTAATGTTTCAAAATGGTGCAGGAATCTTAATATTTACCAAGTGATCGTTTTATTAAAAAAAAAAAAACTATACGTAAGAGAAAGACAACATTACAAGTATTGAAAGCAGCCTTAAAACTTCAGATTACACTAAGCAGATTTTATTCTGTATTGATGATCATGCTTAAAAACAGAAAAGCAAATCCACGGATAAGATTGCACATTCTTGTAGAATATACAGACTTTGGAAAAGTACAGATGGGGAAGGTACAGAAAGTTTGAAAAGGGCCCTCAAAATTCAGATATATTTCTTTTTTTTTTTTGGAGGGGGGGGGGTAACTTTTATAAAATTAAAAGTGTTCCTGGGTGTTATACCTACTTCCAAATTTAGGAGCTACTTTTTATTCGGCCTGAAAAACTTTTTTTACGTTTTCTCAGAAAATATTTGATATTCTTTACGTGGTGGCCCCGAAGTCCAGCGGCTCCAAGGGCCCAGGGGATTCACATTTCCACCATAGGGACCTGCCACCTTAGGCTAAGTACGCACTTGCAAGGAGACAGGCAGATAACAAAACAGGGCGCCAAACCTCCTCCTCCTCCTCCTCCTCCTCCAACCGCCGTCACACCCCGAAAGGAGCGCCGTCCCGGCCCCCCGCGGCCGCAGCTGCGAGGCCGGCTGGGGGAGGGGAAGCACTCGAACAGTCATCTCTTCCTCTTCAGGTCGCCAAAGCCAACCGCCGCGCCAGCCTCCGCCGCCCCAGCCCTTTCCCCTCCCCGCCCCGGCCTGGGTCCCGGCCAAACCCCACAGGAATGCAGCCCGGTCACATGCGCTGCGACGGCGGTGGACGTGCCTCTCCCCCCGCGCCCCAACGAGGCCCCAGCGCCATCTTGCCCTGACGCAGTTACAAAAAAAGTCCTGGGAGCAAAACTGTGTCTCCTCGTCCGCGCCAGCGCCCCAAAAAA
>PVJN01004089.1:0-93701 GCA_004026805.1 Lasiurus borealis | reverse complement strand
AAGATACCAAATGATGGTCTTAAAGTGTGGAAAGAGTTCATTTCTATGTTTGACATGTATTTGAGCTCTTTGAATTTTGATCTATCACTTACACTTCCTTGACCTCTGTTTTCCTCATGCTTAAGTGATTGGTTTAAATGAAAATGTTCTAACAGAGCCCTTCCATTCTAACTTTTATGACTATGCTCTGTTTAAGTCTATCTGTTACAACTGCCCATCCTGAAGTGTATTCTATTCTGAAAACTCTCTATTGGAAATGGTTAGATCAACAAACTGTGAAGAGAAAATATAGAGATATTGCAAATCTGAACACTTTATCTCATTCAAGCTTATCCTTCTGGGGATATTTTCCAATCAGCTAAATAAAAATGACACTCAGCATGTGTACGGTTACTTCATTTTAGTCAAGACAATAAAGAGTGGATTTATGATCTACTTTCTTTAAAAAATTATTTTGTGTGAAAAAAATTATGAGAAACACATAAAAAATTGTTCATGGGGCACAATTTCCAAATAAAAGCCTTATTATATTGATAGACACTGAAATTGCTGCTCATTGTGCAGGGCCATAAATATTCATTCTGCTCCAAACAAATTTAGCAAAATCAAAATATGTAGCATGAAGACTATTTCAGCTTCCCTCTAACACATGGAGCCAGCCATACATGCCAACCCGGTTCTATCGCCTCTCCTCATTAAGCTTGAAAGCATATTTTGTTGCTTTTTAGCAGCTTCTAAAATTTCTTTGTCTCTTAGCGTAGCACCATAAAAGTTCCCACCTGACAGATCATAAATCCTCCTTACAGAGCAATCTGTTCCCCGGCACATTCTGGCTACCTCCTAGTCTCTAGGTACATGACTAACAGCATTGACTAGTAGGCACTTGTGCACAAAATTTTTATTTCAGGATCTGGAAAATGCGTGCCCCTGTCCTAACAGTTCCTAGCAGGGAATGGTCCGGTTTAGACCAAGAACTTGGTCATGTTTCCCCTGTGATGAAACACACACAAAACAATAAAGGATGGGTTGTCTCGGGTCAAGGAACTCTAGCCACACAAATGATACCTGGGTAGTTGGGACTCTCCCCTATACACTACCATGCATAATAGTGGTTTCTTCGATCTTATCTCTACAGGAAAATTAAGGACATGTCCTGTGCATGCTATTCTGTCACTTGTGATTTGTTTCTTCCACTCCCAAGTATTTATGGAGAACTTACTTGGTTCCAGACTCTTTGGTAAGTGACCCAATCTCAAGACAGAGAAGACATGGTCCTTCCCACAGTTGCTCACAGATGCTCCCCTATGCACACATGTTCAGTGAAGAGTACTAGAGGTAGTATTCAGCAAGAACAAACATTGTGGGAGAGACACAGCGATCAGGAAGGCCTTTACAGAGGAAAGGAAGTGTGGGCAGAAGTTTGAGATGTGAATGGGAGTTGTTTTAGGTGGTCTTTGGGTAGTGGAAAATATATAAAAGGTACACAATTTGGAAAGTATAGCATATTTTAAGAACAGCAATTAATTTGTAATGAGTGGAATTCATGCAATATATAGTGAAGAAGGGATGAGGCGGGAGAGGTACACAAAGTCAGGTCCCAACGGGTCCTGGATGTTAGTAGAAAGAGTTTAGAGGGCTTATTTCCTGTGTCAATGAAGAGCCAAAGAACCCTGCCTCATTAAACAGCCCTTTCCTTTCCCCTAAGATATTAGCACTTCTTGGAAGATCAATGGTCTCCTTCGTTTACCTATAGAAGCAGGTCCAGTTATTCTTATTTATAGTTATTTGCCCCTACTCATACTTTCTAAAAATCTGTCATGTTATCTGGGTGGGTGGGTAGATGGGATAGGTATGGGGTGTTCTGCCTGTCTCTCTCTGTGAGAGAACTCAGGAGTTCCTCCTTCATTCCCCATCTCTGCATGGACACCAAGTTCTGATGCAACTCAGAGAACGCCCAGCATTGAAAAGGGCCAAACTGCCATCGCAAGAACCATCCAACTTGGCAGACTGTCTAGTTTTCAACTCATTTCCAACAAATCGCGCTTCCTCTTCGCTACCGGGCCCTGTGTGGGTGACAGTGGCAAATGGTCTGAATTTCAATGTCTTCGTTGTATTGATTTCCATGTGCTTTGATCTGCACAGCCTTTTCTCTTTTGCCAGGCAAAGTTTTTGATCAAAGGGGAATCCTATTCAGAGTTGGCTTCTTACTAAGTTGCAGCACTTTAAAAGCCACTAGGAAGTAATAAGACAAGTGACAGGTAAGGGTCAGAAAAACGATGGATCGAGGGTAAGTTATAGAAAAGCACATCAAGGCGGAGTTGGAGAGAAAAGCAAAACCTAATCCCTAGGTCCATGCTTTTCCACTCTTAGTTCTTTCTCAGGTTCTGAGAAAAATCGTACCCTTGGACAAGAGAATTTGGCTTTGCGGAATTTCAGCTAAGCAGCTCAGACAATGTAAGGTTAAGTCTGTTCCATCCTGATATTGCTCTGATCTATGCAACAGTACTGGAATCATGACTTGTGCCTTTAACCCCTGATCTAATAACTGGTCCTGTTTCCATCACCTGCCAATAGTTCATGTCCTTCAGACATGAGGTCACTGCTTTTTTTTTTTTCATTATTCTTGGCTCTTCCCTGGTATGAAGATGCTTACCTACTATCCAGCCAAGTTTTTAGAACTTTCTTTCCATTTTAACATTCATTCATAAACTCTTATTAGACTAGTTCTATGCCAATTGACTTTCAAAGGTTTTTCAAGAATGTGGGTGTTCCTACATTCATCATTTAGATGTGCCCCAGAGGAGGCAGGCAAGCTGGTAGGTGAAAGGCCTTCTTCCATCTCTGTTTCCATTTTGCTTTCTTGGTCTATTGCTACTTCCCTATGATTAATCAAAAGGTGGTTTCTTTTTAATGAGTCTTTTGGGTTGAATGCAAAGCACATCCAGTCAACAAAGTTTGTTGGCCACATCTTAAAAAAATAAACATAAATATTCTATTTTACAAGATGCAAGAGAGCTGTGAAAGTCATAGGACTAGATGAATTAAAATTTGAAAGGTTGATGTTTGATGAGTTAACATTCCCTGGCTATTTTTCCTCTCCTGAAACCACTCACCCATCCCAGATATTGGCCAAGAATCAGATTGCACCTGGCAGAGGAATTCTGCTGATGCGAAGGAAAAACAGTGTGATTTTTGAGGTTTGCATAAAAATACATAATAAGAGGAATATACAGAGTAAAGGTTTATACAGAATGAAAGGAATTAATAAAATCACAATTATTCGTACATATAGTTTTCAATTGAAAACACTTTGGACAATCAGCTAAAACTCCATTAAAATTAATAAGAGAGTTAACCAAGACTTATTTAAGAGAGTTAACTTGTATTTCATAGCACCTGATTAAACTTTGGCAAAATATTGTGTAGAAATAACATTTTGAAAAATGCTACTTAATAGGTTTAATGTAATTTAAGTCAAAATCCCAATAGTGATTTGACATTAATCTTAAAGTAATTATAATATTTCCCTGAATAGTGAACACACAATACAATATACAAATTATGTAATATAGATTTGTGCAACTAAAACCTATATAATTTTATTGACCAATGCCACCAAATAAATTAAATAAAAATAAAAATTAACACTAAGTAAAAATAAAGAAAAAAGGATTTGGATGGGAAGGCAGTAATTTGTGGTGTGGACTTTAGGCTATCACGGGAAGAAATTAGGGAGATGACTAAGCTATTTTATTTGGTATGATTATCAAGACCACTTATGAGCAGTGGGTGTTTATGGTCATATTTCCTGCAAAGCAAACCCTGAGAAAGGATTTTAGCATACGTAGCTTATTTGGGAGGTGACTCCAGGAAACACCAGTGGAGTGGAGAAGTGAGACGGGGAAAAGAAGAAAGCCCATATGGGCTACCACTATGGGCAACTGAGGTTCAATTATACTGTAGAACATGCTAGAAGTTATCTCATTTGAAGGGCAAGGGAGAGAGAGGCGAAAGATCTAGTATATTTATTTTAAAAATTAAAAATAGGAATACCATATGATTTAACAGTCCCTCTTCTGAGTATTTATCCTAAATACTTAAGTGAGGATTTGGTAGAGATATTAACATTCCTATATTCACTGGCACATTATTCACAGTAGCCAAAATGTGGAAATAATTATGAAAAGAACCTAAATGTTTATCAACAGATGAGAAGACAAAGAAAATGGGGTATATACATGCAATGGAATAGCCTTGGCCTTGAGAAAAAAAGGAAATCCTGTCTTGCTCAAAGAAAATGGGGTATATACATACAATGGAATACTATTGAGGACATTATGCTACGCGAGATAAGTCAATCACAGAAAGACAACTATTGTATGATTCCCCTTCTATGAATTTCCTAAAACAGTCAGACACTTAGAATCAAAGAGTGGAATGGTGATTGCCAGGGGCTGGAGGGGTGGGAAATAGGGAGTTAGTAATTAACAGGCACAATCTTTCCCTTAAACCAGATGAATCCGCTCTCAAAATCTGCCGCACACCATTGTACCTGTAGTCAGTTATAACATATGGCGCACTTAAAAATGTGTGAAGGGGGTAGATTTCATGTTAAGTGCTCTTCCCAGAACGAAATAAAATTTCAAAGGAAATCAAAAGCACCCTCCCATGTGCCCCTTTCCACCAATCAGCAGCCAGAAGTGGTTTTCCCAATGGACAGCTCTCTTGGTTGCTTTCCCATCACCTTTCCCCACCTTCCCGCCTCCTGCTGGCGAGTGTTCTGACTGCCTCTCTCTGCAGCCAGAGGGCCCTTCCCATCCTTCCTCCCCATCCTTCGCACCTCCAGCTGGGCAAAGTTTATTCTGTTTTATGTACTATAATTTGTCATGGCTGATTTTGTTATAACAAGATCCGAACAGATGGGGAATGGTTTGCTCAAGAATTACTTGCAATATGAGTGACCTATAGAAAAAACTGGAAACTGGAAGGCAATCCTGCCATCAAATCCCCAACTCGTTATCCTCCCGGCAGGATGCCCATGTAGCTCGCCCCCACATGAAGGTGTTAATGACTAATCCGGAGACCTATAAAGGCGTGCAGTCCCCCGGCAAACGGCACAGGCCCCAACAAAGGAACGAGAGAGCGACCGGGAAGGCAATGACAATTCTCTGTCATAACTTGCCTTTGTGATTTTTTTCCCTCCCTCTCATGCGGCATATGTTTAAGAAATGCAAACACAATCAGTTAACAATGGGATGAAAATGCTACAAATAAAGCAATTTCCTTAGAACTGGAAAAATCCCCCGAACTAGACAGATTTCCCATCAGCATTTAATAAACTTTTTTTTAAACACCTACCGAGTCCAATTTCATAGTTCTTCAAAGTTCTTGCTAAGCATAACGGGGGAGATAATCAGAAACCCTTATGGACAATAGTCTGCCTGAAAACAGTGTTTAAAAAAAACACGATCAGGCTGCGAGGGCACCGTTAATCCTCTAATCCAACTGCCCATATTTATGTTGATTTTACACACAAAAAGGCACTCTGCATCGTTAATGCCTCCGCCTCCCACTCCAAAGGGGCCATATAAATAAACTTAAAAACCCTGCTCTGCAGACGTTCTCCGTGGTTTAGTATGTTTTACAGCGACTGTTCAATTAGAGCAAGCCCGAAGCCTTTTCTGCATTTAAAAAATTGCAACATTAACCATATGATCTTTGAATAGCATTTGTGATCCAACCGCATATTCCCTGCAGTTCCAAAAATAACACGAGAGGAGAAGTAGGAAGGAAACGGAGAGAAAAGAAGCCCTGGCTGTTTATGTTACGTCAGGGGCTTCTTTTTTGAAAGGAATATCCCTTTTCCCTACTTACCCAGATCTTAGGCCTTTTCTCTTCTCTACTCAGTCTTCCCTGAGATCCTGAGTCTCTACCAAAATTCAAGCATCATTTTTTAAAAAAAATAAGTGGTGCATACTCTATTAAACTGTGCCTCTATTGTCTTTTTTTTCTGTTTTTTTTTTTAATATATCTTATTGATTTTTTTTTTTTTAAGAGAGGAAGGGAGAGTGACAGAGAACCAGAAACATCGATGAGAGAGAGACATCGATTAGCTACCTCCCACACTGGAGCTGTGCCCGCAACCAAGATACATGCCCCTGACTGGAATCGAACCCAGGACCCTTCAGTCCGCAGGCCAATGCTCTATCCAGTGAGCCAAACCGATTCTGGCTTTTTTTTTCTGTTTTAGGTGAAATTGTTTTTTTCTATACAAGTAAAATTAATGTTCTGAAGGTCAAGACCACTGACTTTCATCTTCCATAGTTAACATTTAATAGTAGAGTATCAATACCTCCATTTTCTTTTTTATGACCAAACAATTCACACCTTGCCTATTTCGAAAAAAAAAAGCATGAGGAATAGAGGCTGTTTGGTGATGGATTGGGTAACAGCAGGTGTCAGGTAACACCTGGGGTTTCCTGCATGCCTCCAGGAGGCACTTCCTGTCTTCAGAAAAAGTGCCAGAAGCTTCAAACTTGTGATCCTTGAGTTTGACCCTGTGTTCTGCTTGGTCCAATACCTAGGGCTTTCGTACTCTGGAAAGTTCCCCCACCATGACTCACACACTTTGCCAATCCTGACCCACACCTGCTCCAAAACATGAGTCACTGGCTAATGACTGAACATTTCAACAGCTCTTTATCCCTGTTAGCTAATTACCCTTCCACTCCGAATATGACAGTGGTGGCTGTTGAAGGGGAAAATGACAGGTTTTGCTAAAGTTGAGAAAGTCAGTGACACCGGTCCCTGGACCACTGAGCACTCCGCCTCACATATGCCGGGCACACATTTACCTTCCCCCTCTGCTCTCCCAAATGCCTCAGCCACGGACTTTTGTCTCCTGCTATGGTGCTCTCCCTTCCCCAACGATTCTGGTGACTATTCTTTCAGGAAATTTGCCTCTACCAAGAGCAACATGAATACCTATGGCACTCGAGGGGCATCAGGAGAATGGTCCCCAGTTTTGTTGAGAGCTAGAAAAAGGTTCAGGGCTTGAACAGATATAGAAGCTGACTCAGTGGTTGAGCAGGAGGACCCGGCTTGATTCTTGGTCAGGGCGCAGGCCTGGGTTGCGAGCTATATCCCCAATATGGGGCATGCAGGAGGCAGCCTATCAGTGATTCTCTCTCATCCATTGGTGTTTCTCTCTCTTCCTCTCTGAAATCAATAAAAACATATTTAAAAATTTTTAAAAGAAGCTGGAGGAAAATCATTAGGATGTTTGCTACTTTCCTACCAAATCTTTTCATCTACTTTTGGTGCTTTTATAATTTTTGCTCATGAGCTTCTCTTTGAAGGGAGATCATCTTGCTTGAGGATGCTCTACTTGCTCAGGTTGATGGACTCATGACTATGAATCAGCCTCAAATTGTGAATCCGGAGGAGAAATCGCATTCTTTCCTGCAACCATTCAAAACAGACACCACAATGCCTTCCAGGAAATGACTGTAAGGATGCGCTTTGAGCACAAGGAGGTGTGATGGAGGCTTTGTTCAATCCCCAGGTCTGGTCATCATCGCATTTCTTGGGAGCGGAGCGGTGAGGGAAGAGTCTCAGGAAGGACAATGAATCATCACCCAGGATTCATCATCGACCTCACCCACGGCCTTTTCGCGGCAAGAGAGGCAGGTGGCTGTGGAAACTCTGACCGTGTTCCAAGGACAGTGCGTTATCATGAAATTGCTAATTTGTTGAGGAGACAGCACAATTTACACATCTGCAGGCCCACCTCTAATTGTCTGATACTTGTTTGGTGCCGAAAAGCAGCCGCCGCAGGAGAGGGACCGCGGGGCCAGCCTGGGCAGCTGAAGGCTTTCAGAAGCCACAATGGGCATCCTCCCGGCGCGCAGGACTTCACAAGGAAGGGTTTGAAAGAGGAAAAAAGCCTCCTTTCTGAGGGAGGGAAAAAAAAGACTTTTGAAACAGAAAACATCGTTTGATAGAGATAACAGAAAAATGGGGACGATTTCTGTCCTTTCCTACTTACGAGGCTGCTGTGAAGAAATTTTAAGAGCATGGAAAAATGCTTTGTAAACCCAGTGCTGACAAACGTTAAGGGACATGGACATCTACCATGGGCTGTGTCCTCTGTCAGGGCTGGAAGCTCAGTAGACTCTCCAGCTGGTGGAATAATCCACTCACTCCATTTTCTTTTTTTAATATATGTTATTGATTTTTTGCAGAGAGGAAGGGAGAGGGATAGAAAGTCAGAAACATCGATGAGAAGGAGACATCGATCAGCCGCCTCCTGCACGCCCCACAGTGGAGATGTGCCCGCAAGCAAGGTACATGCCCCCAACCGGAATCAAACTTGGGACCTTTCAGTCCGCAGGCCAACGCTCTATCCACTGAGCCAAACCGGTCTTGGCACACTCACTCCATTTTCTATCGGCAGTCCCTTGGGATAGGTACCACTTGTCTTTATTATTATTTTTTTTTAATCTCTCTCTTTAGCTAATCATCCCCAGGCTTTCCCACTTTCAACCCCTCTAAACATTTGGCCAGGAAGGACCAGGGTGGTGTCAACCATCTTCTATTGTCACAAAGGCAACTAGGAGCCCCACCCTGTATGGATCAACATCCGAAAGCACCCCATATGATGGGGAAGGAGACCACACTGTCCGCCCTCAAAAGACCACAAAAGTCTTGAATTTGAGAAGCAATGACTTTGGAATATCCAATCTTAGGGGTTAAACGCAGGGCACAGGCACTTCTCATTGCTAAAGCAAAAGCATGTGGCACAGCTGAAAAATATATGATAAACCCTCTGGCGGGGAATTGTTTGAATACGGGTGGAATTAAAAGACAGATCTGCTGTGGAGAAGATTCAAAATGTCTTCTAGGAATATGTACGCGCAAGGGCGCATGCACATTTGTGTGTGTAGAAAGCATTAGCACTACAAAGTAGTAACGTGTTTGATCGGCTGTCAGATATATGGTGTGCACCTACGAACACGCTCCGAGAGTTCACAGGATGAAGAGATTCCTTCCCACTGGGCAGTAAGCAAGGCTCCATGGAGGAGGCCTCGATTAGATAAACCTTGAACTGTAGGATAATATACGTGCGTATAAAAGGGAAGGAAAATCCAGACAGATCTGCAGGTCAGCTGGGCATATCATTGGCGACGGCCTCTAAGTGAGCGGTCCCTTTAAAGAAGACAGTGGACTCTCTCAAGCGGGAGCCGAGGATGTGTGGAGGAGGCCAGAGCAAGGCATCTTGACAGGATTCATTCAGTGCGATTGCAGAGGTGCTTCATTACTGGAATTAAAGGAAGGATCATTCAGAGAAACTGGAAGCGATTCAGCCGTCAGGCACAGCCACAAGCGGTCTTAGCATTGGCCTCAGTGAATAAACGAAAGGAAGATGAGTCTCGGGAAATATCAAGAAATGTTGGTTTCAGAATAAAGAGACTGGATGGCTCGCCACTGCTGCACCAGGATTTTTATTCATTTAAATGCAATAATCAAAAAGCTAATTAAAAAAATAGTTTACCTCTATCCTCTATCACATCATTAGTTATCAAAAATGTTGGGTCCAAAAGGCCAGCGTTCTATGTCATCTCGGGTCATCCTAGTATATGGGTCACAGTGGAGTTCAATCTTACTCTGAATATTACTGTGTGTAACACACTTTCATAGGGACCAAGACAGAGGGCTGCATACCCAGTCATGTGGTAAGTGATGGATCAAAGGCTATTCAGTCTGTGCCGCTCAAATCCTAATCATGAACTGAGTTAACATTGAAGAATGCAAAATCCTTGAAGAGCTAAACAAAAGAGAAAATAACAATGATTGTAACAATGGAAAATAGCACTTAAATGTTAATGTGTTCGAATTGTTGATCCAGAGGGCTATCCACCAGTGCTTATGGAGCATATACATACACATACCAGGTACTTTGAGATTATGAGACGCTGATGAGCCTCCTCTAAGAACTACTACATGGGGGGAAATGTATTAAAAGTTGGGAATCAAATTTTAAACTGTATCCTCACTTCACCCATAGATTTGTATATGGACATACAGAAATGAACAATAAGAGTCTCTGCCTCCATGAAGTTTTTATTCTAGAAGGAGACACAGATAATAAGAAACAAACTACAAAGGCACTTAGAGTTATGCCAAGGGATGGCAAATTCTCTGAAGAAAAATTAAGCAGAATGGGTGGGTAAAGAGTTTGAGAGGTGTTTTGTTTAACAGCGTAGCCAAGGAAAGGCTGTATTACGTTTAGGAAGAAACCAGACCCAAGAGAGAAAGATGGCCCGGAAAATATTAGGGGGAAGATACTAAAGGGAGAAAGATTAACAAATACAAAGGTCTTAACACAGGATTATGTTTGCTGCAGCAAAGAGAAAAATGTCAGTGAACCTAAAGTAGAGAGAATGAGGTAGAGAGAATGGTTGATAACTCTATAGAGTAGCCGGAGTCCTAAATACAGGGCATTGGTTAATGTTAAGGACCTTGAATTTGAATCAAAATATGATGGGACGTCGTAGGAAGGTTTTCTATAGAAGGCTGACATCATTTTCCCCCCCAGAGGGTTTATGCTATCTTTTGTGAAAAAGAGTCTAAAGAGTGTGAATGTAGGGAAACAAATTACATCATCATTGCTATAGTCTAGGTAAGAGTTTTAGAACTTCAAGTATGGTGGTAACTATGGATACGATGAAAGGTGATCAGTTTGAGGATAGATTTTGAAGACCAACAGGATGGCTCTAATGCTGGGAGAGGGAGAAAAAGGAATCATGGGTAATAAACTAAAGTTTTTGTCTTAAACAGTTGAGCAGATGGTGGCACCATATCCTGATGGGAACCCTGCAGGAGGAACAGTCTGGGAGTTGGGATGGAATTGAAAAATTTGATGTGGAAATGTAATGTTTGAGATGCCCATAAATAGTTAAGTGGTTATACTGAGTATGTATTTATAATAATAAAAAGCATAATATGCTAATTAGACTGAACATCCTTCTGGATGAATCCAGGGCTGTGAGGGAAGCCCTGGTCCTGGGTCTCAGGGGGAAGCTGGTGCCAGCAGCCGGGGGAAGGAGGGCCTTCTCTTGCACAGATTTCGTGCATCAGAACCTCTAGTTTGATTATAAGTTTGGAGTATCTGAAAGGTCTGGGTTGGAGAGGCCATTTTAAGAGCCTTCAGCAGGCAGATGGTTATTCAAAACAAGGAGGCTGGTTGAAAACTCATCTGAAGTGAGTACAGATAGAGATTACAGGACTCAAGTTGAGGCATTCCAATTATCAAGTTGCGCATCGAAGAGGAATCAGCCCTGCTAGGTAGTATTCATAGTGCTATAGAAATATACAAATATTTAACTATTTTATTGCTAATGAACAATTCTCAGTTGCTTCTAGTTCTTGGTTCTACAGAAAAATGCCGCAATGTACATCCAGAAATAAAATTTATCAATCACAGGGATCATAGGATTCCTCGACCTTCAATTGTGTTTGGCAATGACACCCCTCCAACAGTACAAAATGGTTTTCATCCTTCAAAACTTGTCAACACTTGGAATTCTCTAGGCTTAAATTTTTATTCATTTTGTGGGCATGAAATGGTAATTCAATAAAATGTAACTTGCCATTTCCTTGGTTATTCATTATGTTAAGCTTTTCATATCTTTACATCCCATTCAGGTTTTCTATTTTGTGGCATTTGTTCTTTTTCCCTACACTTTTCTCTTGGGCTGTGTGCCCTGTAAGAACTTTTTTCAAAGGCAGCATCTATCTCATTATAAACTATGATGTCCTCGACAACTTTTAAGCCCAGTGAGATAGCAAGTTTGACATACCAGTAATCTTACGCTGGAAAGAATGACACTAGCAGTTTCGCTCTGCTATCTCCTATTATTAATTTGGGGAGTTCCAATGCCAAGAAAGAGAGAGGCGAGGCATGAGCACTCAGACATGCTTATTGACTTTGCAGGCCCTAAGTGCCTTGTATATTAACTGAGCAGATTGACTACAAGATTGCAGCTTTCTCTTGTCTTGTATTTCATCACTCCAAACAATGTCATCCCCAATGCAGGACTGACAGGCACTCATGTCCAGCCATGGTTCTATATCCCAATCCATTAGTATTGGCTCGAGGTCAGCATTTTGAATACAAGATCAATTCTAATATAGTTACATTGACTTCTCTGTCTATCGGGGAGTAGATAGAAAGTTGAGAGGAATCAATAAATTCCAAACAACAAATCAGAAAATGCATTGTGTATATGAACCGGTTAGCATGCATGGATTTCCCTGTGCTAGTCATTGATTCAAATATAGGTAGCCTAGAAATTATGTGTTTGCATCCATACCTGAAGGCCAAAATAGAAATCAACTCCCTCAAGCTATGTCTTTAGCTTAGCTGAATATAAAATAGAAAATGAAAAAATTCTTGGCCTTGTACTCAATCTTATATTTTCTGAATCTGTGATACTACTGCCTATGTAGTCCTATCTTCTCTACATGTAGTGTAATTTGCCTACAATATATACTCCTTTGTACATATTTTTCATTCTCCACAAGTAGCACCTCTTCCCTTCTCAACTCCATCATCAACATAGGTCTCTGTCCTATCTCTTTTCTGCCTATAAAATCCACCCTCTGTCCCAAGCCCTACCCAAATCTATCTTTTATATTAAGCATTTCACTCCACTGCTCTGAGGTGGCCCTCAAGCTCCCATAATCCTCTAGTAATTATTCCCTTTAGCACTAATTGGGAGCCTTATCATACCTTCCCTATCACAGTTAGTTTTCTATCTATCTTAGCTACCCAAAAAAAAAAAAATGGTGCTTGAAGATCTGGGGCTGTGATTGGGGTATGGATATATTTCCCACCCATGCAGCTCATTGTCTGCCTATAAGCAGATGCTTATTTAAAAGGATTCACTAGGCCCTCGCCAGTTTGCTCAGTGGATAGAGCATTGGACTGCCGACTAAAGGGTTCCAGGTTGGATTCCAGTCAAGGGCACATGCCTGGATTGTGGGCTTGATCCCCAGTATGGGGCAGGCAAGAGGCAGCTGATCGATGATTCTCTCTTATCTTGGATGTTGTGTGCTTTTTTTCTCTCTCTCTCCCATCCTCTTTGAAATCAATAAAAATATATTAAAAAAAATGAAGGACTCATTAGTCCAGATGTGAGTCTGCACTCATACCTCTTGCTAATGTCATATTAATTAAAGTGAACCAATATCCTCTAGGATCCTGTTTTCCTTTTGACCTAAAGCACTAAGTCAAGTAACCTCTACATTTCCATCCTGTTCTCCCATCCATCTTAACTGTGTTGTATCTGTAAGGTGAGAACTTGCTATTAAACAAAGAAAAATCAAGCTAACATAGCCAATTTAGTAGTACTTGCTAAAATAGGTGGGCTAATGGGCAGTCTATTCCTTCCTAAGTTCTATTGGCACATCCCAGTAGCTCAGAGACTAGCTTCCTGTTCCTGCATTTACTTTAAATGTGTACTAGCAGAATTATTCTAAAGATGAGACAATTGTGTTCTCATAGAATCTTAGATGGGCCTGATAACCTATGAAGATTATAATTATTAACAAACATTTTTTTGGTTAAAAATAAATGTAGTGAATAGTGGTTACTATTTACTAATGACAATTCTTAAGGCTTCATAGATTTTAAGTCATTTAATTTGTATGAAAATTCTGTTGGGTAGATCCTATTATTCTGCTGAATATTCTCTCTCAGCCAGTCTACATCCAGTCTCCTCCATTCTTTACCCCATTCTAGGTGCCAGGAGCCTGACCTCACCAACCAGGTTCCTTGCCTTCTGCCTCATTGTTGAATACAGCTAGTGGAAGATGCCAGCAAGAAATGAGAGCTTGGGAAGAAAGAAAGAAAGATCAAAATGTTTGCATCATCGGTTTCCTTTCTACCATTATAAATTTATTGTAATGTGTTTTGATAGTGGATACTTTTCTCCACTAAAGTCCACAACTTCCATAGCCAGCCCACTCCTACAGCAGTAACTCTCCTAAAATTCTATTAATCAGTCTCTTCCTTTGCCATTCGACTCGTGAAGGATAATATTTTTATTGTCAGAATACTTTACGCTTCTTTTTAGTTTTCCTTAAGCCTGCTTACCCCTTTGTAACTGTTCCTTTTATTAACTCTCTTAAATTGTCTCTCTAGAATAACGTCCTTTTGTTCTACATCATTTCCTTGTAATGTTGGCAAGAAAAACTATTCATTCCCACCTCGGGCCACTGGGTGGAGCTTGCACATTCTCCCCATGGTCTCATGTGTCCCCGCCCCCCCCCCCAATCTGAGTGCTCTGCTTTCCTCCAATGTCCGAAAGATGTGCCTGTTTGGTCAATTGGCATCTCTTCACTGTCCCAGTCGGAGTGAGTGTGGCTGTGTAAGAGTGTCCCCTGAGATCCAGGTTGGGGACCCACCTTGTACCCTGGGATGCCAGGAGAGGCACCAGCCACCCATGACCATGAACTAAGAATCTTTTCATCTTACTTAAATGTATGTAGACTCAAATTTATGGTAATGTTTGTTGTGTTTGGGGGTGTATTTAGAAGTTTGGTGATAGTCTTCCTGACTAACTATAAGCTGTAGGGACTTAAGACTTGCTACACATCGTTTTGCTTCCAGTCACAGTTTTAAGCCCATGTGGATGATGTGATATGATGTGATATGAGGACTTACTGTAGAGCAGTGGTTCTCAACCTTCCTAATGCTACGCCCCTTTAAGGGAGTTCCTCATGTTGTGGTGACCCCCAACCATAAAATTATTTTCATTGGGGGTCAACACAACATGAGTAACTGCATTAAAGGGACGTGGCATTAGGAAGGTTGAGAACCACTGCTATAGAGCATCTTACTCCCTGGGCCTCAACATTCACATGTTAGGAAATTGAGGCATGATGGAATTAAGTTAATGTTCAAGATCATACAACTACTGAGCAGCACAGTTGGGATTCAAATGTTGGTTCTGTAGTTCCACAGTCTGTGCTCCTACCACCACAAAATGTCCGGGTCTCCAAATGTAGTCAGACAACTGTTTTGTTTTTAATATATTTTATTGATTTTTTACAGAGAAGAAGGGAGAGAGATAGAGTTAGAAACATTGATGAGAGAGAAACATTGATCAGCTGCCTCCTGCACACCCCCTACTGAGGATGTGCCCGCAACCAAGGTACATGCCCTTGACCAGAACCGAACCGGGGACTCTTCAGTCCTCAGGCCGACGCTCTATCCACTGAGCCAAACCGGTTTTGGCAGACAACATTTTTAACAATATTATAGGTCTCCGATTCTTCTTGTCAACTAAAGCCAAGAGCAAGGGGCCTATTTTCTTTTCCAGGAGAGAAAGATCATTGGAATAATTTCAGAAAGTATGTGGGCAGATTTATGCATGGGAAAAAAGTTTTGCATTGTCCTTGGTTTTCATATAATCTTCTCGATTCACCTGTTGTCTGTTTTGCATCGAAAGAATATAGACAGGTGCGGATTTAAGAAAAACAAAAGGTAGTACACAATTAAAAACAAGAAACATGGGATTATCAAAGAGCTATACTAGAAAATTAAAATCCCAGCTCCATATTTCAAAGACTCAAGCCAGTCTCTGGCCCAGACTAAAGCCAATAGTGAGGTTGAATTTTAATCTAAAAAGGAACTTTAGAAAGGAAACTCCCATAAAATTATTCAAGGTGGCTGATGAGCTATTTCACTTAAATTCTACAATAAATTATCTGGTGATTCTTTCTATAATTTACCATGGGAGTTAGTATTGTTTTAATGCCACTGTGTATTATATGCCTTTTATATGAGGCATTCTGCATACATATTATTGTTATATATCTCTCAAGTCTTGAAAGATATATAATATCAGTCCCATTTATCAGGTGGAGAGTAGAGGACCAGACTATTTACATCTTTCCTCAGAATCAAAAACCTGAGTGGAGAACCCAGATTCAGACTCAAGTATGACTTTTAATATTGTATGTTTTTTAAATTTATTGTCATACTTACGTTATAGAATTACATAATAACTCATAACTCTGTGTCTTGGGAAAGGTGAAAACCACCTTGAATACCACTTAAGATCTTCCCAATTCTGTAGTACGTATATTATTTTGATTTACTTTTGAGATTATGCACACCCAATAACATGCATTTTCTTTCTTTTTGTAGTTCTTTTGAATGCAGCTACAAATGAGATAAGTATAGAGTATAATTCCATGTACCCAGGAGGAATTTTTACACCTGAGAGCTGGAATAATTGAACCTTGTGAGCTCTATCAAACTCTATCAATTGTAGAATCTGCCTGCTTTTATGCAACGTGCAGATCTCTGAAATCTCTTATGATCCCAAAATCTAAGAAATCATGTTTTTTCCCCCATTGACTTTTAAGATCACTTAAGAAAGGGAAACCTGCCCTAGCCAGTTTGGCTCAGTGGATAGAGCTTCAGCCTACAGACCAAAGTTGTCCTGGGTTCAGTCCTGGTCAAGATCCCTTACCTTGGCTGCAGCCTCCTCCCTGGCCCCCGCCCTGGTTGGGCTCCTGCAGGAGGCAACCAATAGATGTGTTTCTCTCACATCAATATTTCTCTCTATCTTTTCCTCTTTCTTCTACTCTCTAGAAATCAATGCAAAAATATCCTAGGATGAAGAGAAAGAAAGAAAGAAAGAAAGAAAGAAAGAAAGAAAGAAAGAAAGAAAGAAAGAAAGGAAGGAAGGAAGGAAGGAAGGAAGGAAGGAAGGAAGGAAGGAAGGAAGGAAGAAAGGAAGGAAGGAGAGAAAGAGAGAGAGGAAGAAAGAGAGAGAAAGAGAGAGAGGAAGAGAGGGAGGAAGGAAGAGAGGAAGAAAGAGAGGAAGGAAGGAAGGGAGGAAGGAAAGAAGGAAGGAAGGGAAATCTTAATTTAAATGGAGCTCCTCTCATATTATTCTTTTTTTTTTTCCTTTTCCCTCCATCCTTAGCAATGCGCTCAATAGTAAAATCAAATATTTCATTTAAAAGCAAACATTTTAGCCCTGGCTGGGTGGCATAGTGGGTAAGAGCATCATCCTCACATGCTTAGGTTGTGGGTTTATTTTCAGTCAGGGCACAGACAAGAAACAACCAGTGAATGCATAAACAAATTGAACAACATAGTCTCTCTCTCTCTCTCTCTCTTTCTCCCTCTCTCATTTCCACTTTCTCAAATCAATAACAATAAATTTAAAGAGTTAAAGCAAACTTTTAAAAATGGTATGGCTATGTAGACATGAGCCACACATGTCTATGGTGATTACTCAGTTTCAGCGAGTTTAATCCATGTAATCACAGGGCCTGGCCTGTGGGCTCCTCCTTGCTGCTCCCACTTTTGCAGCCAGAGGTAGAGAGCTCGCAGGCTTCTGTTGTAGGAAGCGCTGCTAACCGTGTTTACAGAAATGGCTGAGAAAACCCATGTCTGTCTGACAGCTTTTTACCACATCAATTATAAATGCGTTTTCCCTCGGGTGGTATTATCTCCCGCCCGAGGAATTTTCCACTGTCCTGGAGCATTTGCCGAGGAGAATTGATTAGGAAGGCGGGTTCCCAGTAGATGGAGAGAAACTGCAAATGCTCCAGTTTGTTGATGCTGCTGTTCCCCCAGCAGAGGTTCTGCGAGAAGGTGCACAATTACAGCCGAAAATGCCAGCGCAAGCCTCTGTGATGGGATTGGCAATTCATTCCTGCCGAGCGGAACAGACCCGGATTTCTGCCACTTGAATATGCCCACCTAGGCAAAGGGATCCTTGGTGGTGAGGAAAGGATAAACACTGGCCATCTGCAGGGGTAGGGCGAAGATGCACTTTTTGGGGGGTGGCTGGAGTTGTCGGGATTGGCCATTCTCAGTTTTTGTCTGATTATGTTTGTGTAAACCTAGCTTCCTTTATTTCTTATTCTTTGTTTTAACTCTAATCATTGGATATTAACTATACATTAGTTATCAGAAAGATGAGTTTATAGTAAAGTACTTTAAACAATTCTGGGTATATTTCTCAAGGCCTTTTATTTATAAATGTGACACACAGTTTTTAAGGTGAATAAATTTAGTTATACATTCATTTTATTTGTATAATAAACAAATAAAATTTGTTTATTAGTTTTTTCTTATCCTTGATTCTAAAGTTATGCTGAGGTATGTGCCCTTGACCAGAATCAAACTTGGGACCCTTTAGTTCATGGGCCAAAGCTCTATCCACTGAGCCAAACTGGCGAGGGCAAAATGCCCAACATTCTGACCCAGTAACCCCATGGCTACAAATTTCTGTTTAAGTTTAGGAAATACACCAAACTCTGCTTTTCAAAACAGTGGCCACATGCCGCACTGACCACTGGGGAACTGGCTAGTCAGATTGAGATATACTCAATGTAAGCTTAAAGGACACATAGAATTTTAAGACAATATGAAGAATGAGGGATATCTCTTCAACAATTTAGTTAAAAATAAAATATTTTAATACATCAAATGAAATAAAACATATTATTATAATAAATTTACCTGTCTCTTTTTTACTCTTCTTTTGATGTGGCTATTAGAAATGTAAAGTTATGTACAAGGCTCACATTTGTGCCTTGCATTTTATTTCTATCAGACACATGTTCTAAACAATAGAAAGAACTACATGCATATACAGATGTTTTAGTATACATTTGAAATATTTACTGAGGAAAGGATGGCTCTGAACATCCTATCTAATAAAAGAGTAATATGAAAAATGACCATCACTCCAAGACACAACATGGCTGCCCCTATGTGGTCAAAGATGGCTGCCCCCATGTGGACACAAGATGGCCACCACAAGATGGCTGGCAGGGGAGGGCAGTTGTGGGCAATTGGGGGTGACAAGGCTAGCAGAGGAGGGCAGTTAGGGGTGATTGGGACAGCAGGGGAGGGCTTTTGGGGGTGACCCAGGTCTCCAAGAGAGGATAGTTCGGGGCAATCAAGCCAGCCAGGGAGCAGTTAGGCATTGATCAGGCTGGCAGGGGAGTGGTTAGGGGGTGATCGGGCTGGCAGGCAGAAGCAGTTAGGGGCAATCAGGCAGAGGCAGTCAAGTGTTTGGGAGCCAGCAGTCCTGGATTGTGAAAGGTTGTCCAACTGCCCTTTTAGGCCTGATCCCAATGGGCTTCCTTTCAATCAGGGCACAGACAAAAAGCAACAAGTGAATGCACAAAAATGGGATCCGGCCTAAAAGGATAGTCGGACATCCCTCAAGAGGTCCCAGATTGGAGAGGGTGCAGGGTGGGCTGAGAAACACCCCCGCCCTGGGCATGAATTTCATGTACCAGGCCTCTAGTCCTACATAATAGAAGGATAATATGCAAATTAACTGAACAGAACAACTAGTTGCTATGATGCACACTGATCACAAGGAGCTCCCACAAGGGGAGCACCACTCAGCCAGAAGCCAGACTCACAGCCGTCCAGCACAATGGTGGTGGCAGGGCCCTCTCCTGCCTCCACTGCAGGTGGTGGTAAGAAGCGAGGGGCCCCTGACTATGAGAGGGCTCAGACTGGGCTGAAGGATCCCCACCCCAAGCCACGGTGCATGAAATTTCATGCACCAGGCCTCTAGTTATAATATATAGTGTGTCCCCAAATAAAGTATACACACACCTTGAATAATTACAAAGGCGGTATTTATTAAAATACATTTCATTTTCAAAATTGAGCTACCAGCTGTTAAAGTGTATATACATTTTGGGGGGGCACTCTGTATATGTGATTCAATGGTAAGCAGATGATAGAAAACCTAATAGTGGAGATTGCCGCAATATCTAGAATACAAATATAAGTTTAAAATTAGGAAAATAATTCTATATTCAGTAGGTACCACACTGTGAAAATATGTGTATGAACAGAAAAAAAAAAACAAACACTGGAGGCAATGGACAAAATACTAAGTAAGAACTGAAAGAGTTGGTTTTTTTTTTCCTTCAATACCTCACTGTTAGTATTATATTATTTTTTAACAATTAAGACAATAAGTGGAAAAAACTGGCATAGAGAGATGCTGTGTTCTCTCCTAGTCTTCTAGGCAATGTCCCCTTAAGAGTGTTCAAGTGTCTTGCAAGCCTAGGTAGCCGATCATTGCTGCCAATTGCTGCCAGCGAGCTTCTGGTGTGGGAATGTAGTAAACATATGGCTCACCCTAGGGTCTTATGATGAGGCTGCTACAGCCCGCACAGCTCCACCAGAGTAGCTGACATTTTACAGAAAATCATGTACACAAATACACTCACATTCACAAAGAAATTTACTCAAAAATGAAGAAAATAAATATAAGTTCTTTTTATAAAAATATATTTTACTGATTTTTTTAGAGAGGAAAGGAAAGGGATAGAGTTAGAAACATTGGTGAGAGAAAAACATTGATCAGCTGCCTCTTTGCACACCTCCTACTGGGGATGTGCCTGCAAACAAGGTACATGCCTTTGACCAGAATCGAACCTGGGACCCTTCAGTTTGCAGACCAATACTCTATCCACTGAGCCAAACAGGTTAGGACATAAACACAAGTTCTTAAACTATTTGTTCCTGTCCATCACTTGCAGTTTTATTATTATCCTGATATTTAGAGCCTCAATGTCCCATTGTCTCCTATTTTTATTATTTGACATAATATCTAACTGAGCTTCAGCCTCCATTCTCCTCATCCTTTCCAGTCTTAGATATTTCACAAAATAGTTTCCTCAAACTATTTCTCTTATAGTTGGATGATCCTATTGATTTGGAAAACAATAAAACCCTAAATAAGCAACCATCTTCATACCTATAGATCAAATAAACTCGGTTGTCTTTAAATAGGTCTTTATTCAATATCTGCCCTCATGTTCTCTCACCATGACTACATACAGACTCTAATCTCCAGTTTACCTGGTCTAATTGATGGAGAATTTCTGGTCCCCATCAATCAATACAGTATTCACCCTTGAAGACCTGGCCCTATTTACCACCTTTGGATAAAGTATTTCATGCATTACATGCCAGTTATGTAGACAGAGATACAAAAATGAGGCACCTAACTTGAATACAGTGGTACTTTGAGATATGGGTGCCCTAACATACGAGATTTTTGAGATACGAGCCACCTAGCGAGCGATTTTTGCTTTGAAATATGAGCAACATTTGAGATACAAGTAATCGCGCAGATTGGCCGGCTGCACATGACCCACCAGTTTACCACGACTAGAGCTTCTCATAGTTTCCCACGCCTCAAGGTTATGGAACGAATTAAACTCGTATCTCGAGGTACCACTGTACTCTATGCTGTACCTCTTAGCACTGAAATCTACTCAAGTTCTCATGACAGACCTGGGAGCTGCTCAAGACTTCATGCTGTCTTCTCTTCATCCTTGTTTCGAAGCCCAGTTTTCTGTTCGTTTTCCTTTGTAACTAGTTCTTCACCTCTCTTCCTTCCCTCCAGTGTAGGCCCATCACCTTCGTCATGCCTATTCAGGCCCCTTCTAGTGATCTCACCTGCTCTGACCTTGTTCCACCAGCCAAACCACCCTCCACGTGACCTCCAAAGTGCTCTTCCAAGTACACAGATCTGATTATTCACTCCCCAGTCTTAAAGGCCTTTATTTACTTTAAATCCCTATGAGGGCAACGTTATGGTGGTTTCCAAAGCTCCCCCTCTGTTGCTGGTCCATCTATGGAGCGACATCTCTCAGCACTTATTACTTAATGCTCAAGCAGCACCAATCTGCTTGTTTGTTGCAACACACAGCAACTCCTTTTCTGTGTTTTCCCCTGATTTTCTCTCTGTCTTTTTGACCGGTCCCTGGGATATAAGCAAATTGCACAGGACGTATCCCTCCCTTTCCTTTGAAATGGAAAAGAGTGTGGTTTTCTCTAAGAAATAATTAGAAAATCCTTTCCCATTGGTAATGACAGTTGATTTCACTGCATTTCCTCCTTTCTCTCCCTTCCATTACTTTAGACGCACAGCCATCTATCCATTTTCACAGTGTTTCAAAAATGTTTACTTGTCCCTCTCAGCAAATTGTGAACACCTTAAGAGCAAATATATATATATATATATATATATATATATATATATATATATATATATATATCAACTTCTTTGTCAGCAGCTCCTAATATAGTGGGCACTCAATACCAGCTTATGGAAGTCCAGCTTAGCTCAATGCACATAAAATATTTATAATGATAAGAGTTTAACCAAGTTAGAAAGATATTACTGCCAGCGATCAATTACTATTTATTTAATTATATTACTGCCAGCAATCAATTAAGGATTTTTTTTGTTATATTCTTGCCAAAATATGTTCAACCTCACTAACAACCAGAGAAATGCAAATCAGAACAATGAGCGAGCACCTCGCACCTGTCAGAATGTGTTAAGGCAAACAATTCTCTCCCATTTCCTACCATGTGAGTTTCCACAGAAGAAGAGATCTTGACCCAGCTTCCTAGAGAGACAGAGAGGGAAGGAGTGTGCGGGTAGATGTCGCCTTGAACTTGTTGGGCTCCTTTCAAGTTTATAAAATCAGTCGGTTACAGCTTGCAAAGGTGAACCCAGGTGCAGGTAAATGTTAGTATTAGATATTTGAGTTTTGCAAGAAAAACATTTTCTACCGGGTTGTTCCTTTTAAATACCATGACCAGAAATGTCCACAGGGAAATCAAAGAAATGTGTTTGCCTTTACTTCTCCTCATATGTACTGTCTGTTCCAGCGCGGTCACATTATCCTTTTGTTTGGTGAGGATGGATTTCCTAAGGGGGCCTGAAGGGTCTTTTAAAATACCAGAGAATAAATTGTCATTGTATACAATCCATTGCGTAACAAATGATGTTAAATTTACAAAATCCATGTGAAGGGCTTTAAAAAAAATCTGGCCATATTTGCATATATTGTACCTCTGATAGAACTTATTGTAATAGGAAGTAGAAATATTGTTATAAAACTAATAAGTGATGCATTAACACCTGGTTCTAAGTGATGAGGATAACAAAATATGTCTTGTCAAATAAAATATATTTAGACTATAGTTTTAAAAGCTACATGAGATGGCAAGTTTTGATAGCTTGATGATTTCCTGTGTAATTCTCTGCTAAAGAAGAGAACAACCCTTAAGTTTTACCAAATAAAAAAACAACGAAGCATGATGCTTATTGAAAATGTTGCTAGATTATTACCATCCACTTTTTAAAGGCATTCATACAACTGGACACCAGAAACCAATAATTCAAATAAAAAAATGGGCAGAGTACTGAACGTACATCTCTCCGAAGACGACACACACTTATGAAAAAATGTTCAACATCACTAACAACCAGATAAATGCAAAATAGAACAATGAGATAGCACCGCACACCTGTCAGAATGGCTATTATCAATTAATCAATCAACAAATATTGGCCAGGAAGTGAAGAAAAGGAAAGCCTCCTGCATTACTGATGCGATTGCGAATTGGTGTGGCCACTATGGAAAACAGTATGGCGGTTCCTCAAAAAATTAAAAATAAAACTACCTCCTTTATGACCCATAAGGGTATACTTCTGGGTATTTATCTGTGGAAATCAAAAACAGCAATTATATATATATATATAGATGTAGATATATATATAGATATAGATATAGATATAGATATACATATACATATACACACACACACATATATATATGTATATGTATACACACACACATACACACACACACACACACACACACACACACCTCTATGTTCATTGCAGAATTAGTTACAATGGGTAAGATATGAAAATAACTAACATGTCCATGAGTAGATAAAGAAGATATGGTACATATATACAACGGAATGCTACTCAGACATAAAAAGAATGAAATCTTACCATGTCTGACAATATGTTTGGACCTAGAGAGTATCATGTTAAGTAAAATAAGTCAGAGAAAGACAAATGCCATAGAACTTAACTTACATGAGGAATGTAATGAACAAAATACACATACCAACAAAACAGAATGAAACTCAAAGATACAGAGAACAGACTGATGGTTACCAGTCTGGGAGGGTTAGCGAACTGGGTAAAAAGGAAATTATTGAGAAGTACAGATTGGTAGTTACAGTCATGGGATGTACAGAACAGCATAGCGAATACAGTGAGTAATATTGTATTACCTACATATGGTGCCAGGGGGTGCAAGACTTACTAGGGGGGGGGATCACTTTGTCAATCATATAAATGTCTTGCCGCTCTAATGCACACCTGAAACTAATATAAAATGCTATCGAATGTCAACTGTAATTGGCCAATAAAAAGTAAATAAAGAAGAAGATTCTTCTGAAGTCTGTGTGACTCAACTTCAAACAGGAGCTTCCCGGAGCCATTCTTAATCTCGTGTTGCTCTCAATAGGCTTTTTCATTAATTAGTGAACAAACATCTTGTAAAAACCCACTGTTATCAAGCTAATGCGCTCGAGCGTAAGAACTCGAAGAAGGAACAAAAATTCAAAGAATGCACAGATCCAGAGAAATCACAGTCATTCCGGAAACCACATCCAGGTGTCAGTGAGGGCCAGCCAACCAGTGGAGCACAATTCCCCCTTCATCAGAGGAGGAAACAGGAGATCAGGTGCCGCTGCTGATCGATATTCACATTGACCATGGGCAGATTTGAACACTGGGGATGGGGAGGTGAAGAAGTGGGGGAGGAGGAAAGTAGGGGAGAGGAGGGGGAGCATAGTCAAATAATTTCACGGTCTTCCCTGACAAGCCCAGTGGGTGGAAACTTCAGGCTGCAGAGCTTGGAGGGGTCTCCTTAGCCCCTGCTTTTCTGCAGATGGCCCCAGGCAGGGTGAGGGCAAAGGGCACCTTTCTGGCCAGTAGCCACTCTCTAATGCCATCCCATGGTCTAACTGAGGTATAGCTTAGCAGGGATGGCCAAATAACCAAAGTTTAATTCAAAGTCATGTTCAGCCCAAACTGGTTTGGCTCAGTGGATAGAGTCTGTCTGTGGACTGAAAGGTCCCAGGTTCGATTCCGGTCAAGGGCATGTACCTTGGTTGCGGACACATCTCCAGTAGGGGATGTGCAATGTGCAAGAGTCCATTGATCGGTGTCTCTCTCTCATGAATGTTTGTAACTCTCTATTCCTCTCCCTTCCTCTCTGTAGAAAATCAATAACATATATTAAAAAAAGAAGTCATTATCAGAAAATAAAAAGAAATGCCCACAGAGTGGTTTCCAGGAGGAGAGCCGTCAGACGCCCATCCACACACGCAGGAGGCCGGACACCAAGCCAGCCAGGAGTTGGGAAGGCAGAGGAATCTGGCTGAAGGTAGGAGCACAGAGCAGGGACACCGGAGACACCTCGGCTCCCAGTGCAAGGCTGAGGGAGTGGATCGGCTCACCTGAAGGTGGCAGGAAAGGAAAAGAAGGAAAGTCCCTGCCTTGGACCTGAGACAGGAGACAGGCCCTAAGCTCATTAGCGTAGGAAAGCCCAGCAGCTTTGTTCACAGACAGAATTAGAAGAGGCCGTGACAGCAGAATGGCCGTCTTTGGTGAACAGACTGCCTGCCTGCAAGTAGCCCTCTGCCCCACGTCCATTATTTCTTTGGTGGACAACAGGGAGGGTTTGTATTGAAGTTTCTGGTATAAGCAACCCAGCATGGCTGCCCTTTCCATACTGGACATGAGGAACTCATTGGAGCAATGAAAAACTAGGAAGTGGCAAAACAATTTTGACCAGAAAACCCTTTGCTGGGGGAGGGGGAAAGGGGAAGAAATTCTTCCTTCATCAAGGTAAATCTTGGTGATTTAGGTTTAAAAACAAAAAAGGTCAAATGTGTATGACCAGAAAATTATACTGCTTGGAATTCCTTGTGTGTCAGGTTTGTAACTAAATGCAAAAACAAAAAACAAAAACAAAAACAAAAAAGGCTTTTCTGCTAACACTTATTTTTTCCCTGGATTACCTTGCATTGGCAGAATACATGATTGCTTCATGAAATATTTTTTAAAATACATTTTTATTGATTTCAGAGAGGAAGAGAGAGAGAGAAACATCAATGATGAGAGAGAATCATTGATCAACTGCCCCCCTGCACGACCCACACTGAGGATTGAGCCCATAACCTAGGCATGTGCCTTCAGCAGGAATTGAACTATGACCTCCTGGTTCATAGGTCAACATTCAACCACTGAGTCACTCCAGCCGGACATTTAATAAAATACAGAGTCATCCCCTAAAATTACTTTCTGACCCTCTGATTCCTGCCTGTTGAACAGCAGGAGGCCATTATCCGGATACCACAGAAACCCACCGAGAGCACCAACTGTTTTGTGAAGAGTGCAGGATAGAGGTATTTTGGGTCTGCCAACTGCTGCTTTTAAATATCTGGAGAGTGCTTAGTGAGAAAGTACATAAATTATTTATGTTCTGTCTAATACTGTGTCAATGAAAACCTCTGGATAAATCGGTGCCATATCTGGAGCACATGCTTGGGATGCGCTGGCTTAAAACAAAGACTTGGTGGTTTGGGTGACATTCCCATCTTTTGGGGGCGGGGGCAGGGGTGCACTCTGGAAGATCTCAAAACTATCCCTGAACTCCAGAGTAGCTAAAAGTGAGGCTCACGGAGAGGCATCTGTGTCTGTCAACCACGAAGGAGGAATCTCACACCATGAAATACTCTGCGCAGGAAAAACAGGGTCAACTCTAAACCGGAAGTCAACAAACACCATACCAGTATTGGAAATCACAGCAGTGATGGGTGACTTAGCTGCTTCTCTATTTGGTCAACTCTCAGATATTTATCTGCAAGATGGTTTGGGGTTAAAACAGTTCTTGAAATCAGAAGACATCTTGTCTACAGGAGCAACTGTAGACATTCTTTTCCAAGATCAATGGAATGGCACCCACTGGTTACCTTAGTACAGGTGCCTCGCTCCTGGTTTTGGTCTGACAGAGGAGAACCGATGATTTCATGGGAGGCAGGAACATGTAGCAGCTGGGAATGATGATTAGGAAGTAAAGGAAATCCTGGTTCTGCCTGTAATCTCTTACTGTTTCTCAACTCCACCTTCTTCATTTATAAAACAGAGATGATAATCATTGAATCTATGTCAAGAACTGTTATAAGGCCCTGGTGGTCCTCAGTGGTTAGAGCATTGACCCATGCAGGGAAGGGTCATGGGTTCGATCCCCAGCCCCATACAGGAGGCAGCCAATCGATACATCTCTCTCATCTCTCTCTCTGTCTCTGTCTCTCTTTCTCTATCTATCTTTCTCTCTCTCTTCTGCCCTCCTTTTCTCTCTCTTTAAAAACTAATGGAAAAAATATCCTCCATTGAGTTGAGAATTAACAACAACCGAAGAATAATTGTTACGAGGATTAAATGAGATATGTTTGTTCCATGCTTAACACAGATAATTATTCAAAAGCCACACAATAAAGTAACTTTTAAAAACTCAATGATGGATGGCTTTTATTTAGTGAACCACTTTGGAGCCTCACAGTAACTGATACTGAGTAAAAGGTTTCTTTGACAAGGGAAATTCGGTGAATATAAAATTCTTATTACTACATACAGGAGAGATGACAGTAGCTGCTTTATTATAAAGACACCCAAGCTCTCAGCAGAGAAGTTTTCTCATATCTGCATTTAGTATCCCTTTATAGACTCCAGCAGCCTGTGGAATGTCATCTGACATTATTTTTCTCCCAAACAAGTAGATCCTTCTAAATAAAGCCAAAATATCCCAGATGGCCACATATTTTAAATAAAGGCAATGCTTTACAGGTGAAACATGCATGACTTGGTGTTTTGATGAAGAAATATAACTGTTACTTATTGCTCTCTCTAAAGGCATGAATATATGACTCTTAAAAAAGTTTGATTAAAGAAAACTTGAGCCAAGACCGGTTTGGCTCAGTGGATAGAGCGTCGGCCTGCGGACTGAAAGGTCCCAGGTTCGATTTCGGTTGGGGGCATGTACCTTGCTTGAGGGCACATTTCCAGTGTGGGGCATGCAGGAGGCGGCTGATCAATGTCTCTCTCTCATCGATGTTTCTGACTTTCTATCCCTCTCCCTTCCTCTCTGTGAAAAATCAATAAAATATATTTAAAAAAAGAAAGCTTGAGTTATTACCAGGCAAACTGTTATCTTTACCAGCCCCAGATCATCACTATTTAAATAGTTTTCAATCATCACTATTTAAAATAGTTTTCATGTAATCAAAGTACAATATGAGTATTACTAATGTACAGAAATTATTCTGGGGGAATTCTGAAACCACTTGAATGAATGTCAAGTACATGTTTTACTTTTTAGTGTGAGAGAAAAAAAAACCCATCTCTTAAAGTAGATTTTCTTCATTCATTGACTTACTTGTATGTATTTGACCTTATAATAAAGCAAAATGCTTAATAATGACCTGGAAATCATTATTAGCACAGCTGGTAAAGAGGGGGTGGTCAAAAGTAAAATAAAATAAAAAACGTAAGCCCATCAGCAGATGCATAGATAAAAAATAGTGATACATTTATATAATGGAATACTACACAGCTGTTAAAAAGAAGGATCTCTTACCCTTTGAGACATCATGGAGGGACTTGGAGATTATTATGCCAGGCAAAGTAAGCCAGTCAGAGAAAGGTAAGTATCACGGGACCTCACTTATATGTGGAATCTAATAAACAAAACAAACTGATTACAACATAGGTCCAAAGCCATGGATACATGGAACAGACTTACAGATCTCAGAGGGGAAGATAGTGGAGAGGAAAGGAAGAGATTCACCAAAGAACATATATACATATATGCATAACCCATGGACATATGCATGGTAAAGGCCTGGGATGTGGATAAGGAAAAATGGGGGACATCTGTAATTCTGTCAACAATAGAAATGTAAAAATAAACTTTAAGAAACTAAAAAAACACACACTATGATGTTTCTTGAATAGGTAAAATTTCCATGCTGTAAGGGCAGAGTGTGCGTCAGTACAAGCTAAATATTTGGAATAGACTTCCATTGGTTATAGACAGGAGGGGATATATTTTTTGTTCACTTTTTTTTTTTCCTCAGCAGGCAGAAGTCAATTATACCTAAAATTAAAAATAATAATAATAAAATAAAACCTAACAAACTACGAATTTCTTTTGCAGGTTACTTCTTTTTTTTTTTTTAAATATATTTCATTGATTTTTTACAGAGAGGAAGGGAGAGGGACAGAGAGTTAGAAACATCGATGAGAGAGAGACATCAATCAGCCACCTCCTGCACGCCCCTCAGTGGAGATGTGCCCGCAAGCAAGGTACATGCCCTTGACCGGAATCGAACCTGGGACCTTTCAGTCTGCAAGCCAATGCTCTATCCACCGAGCCAAACCGGTCTCAGCTGCAGGTTACTTCTGTGCAATAATTTTAAAATTGAGATAGATTTATAGAAGTAATAAATTCAAAACCTCCCTCATGCTCATTCAGATAACATCCATGATAGAGACTTTGCTACATATTGCCTAATTGACCTGAGAACAAAAAAGAAAATTTGGGGGCACAAATTCACCTGGAGGATATTACAGAATTCTCTAGCTCCTTGTAGAAAGCCCGCTTTCATCTGCAGCGTGAGCCATGGGGACCTAACACTCTTTGCTTATCCTTCCTTAATAAATCAGAGCTTTCACCACTGGTTGGCATGAAACCAAACGTCAGAATCGGCTAGATGTCAAAGTTGGCATCTCATTGAAATTTACTTCTGAACAATGCAATGGTTTTTATTCTGTTTACTTTGAATAGTTTGGGCCTACTCACCCTTTCTCAGGAAGAAGGCATTTATGTTTGCATGAAACATGAGGAGAATATATTTGTGAAGATTTTTATAGTCAATATATATGGAGGATATTCATTTCCAATGCAAAAAAAAAAAAAAAAAGTTGTGTGTGGGGAAAATACTTTACCTGTGTTTCTGTTCAATTTTTTTTCTGTTGAGGAATTTCATATATTGTATTACATTCTCAAGTAAAAGCATTATTGAATAACCGATCTAGGGAAACTATTCTGAATTACTAAAAATAAGAGAATAAATGAATAAATAAGTACAGGAAGTTTAGATTCTCAAAGCGGTTGGAGCTGTTATTAGCGTTTTAAGTGTTCTTATTAAAAGAAGGGGAGAGGGAGGAAAGAAATTATCTTTTCTGAAGTTGCTGAGAAAATGTCAAGGGTTGGGGCCATCTGCATCCAACATCTCAATCAAATAAAGAAATCGACTTCCCATAAAGGGAAACGCACCCTCTTCCCACCCAGGCTACATTTGAAATTGAAAATAGGTCCTTCATTAATCAGAAATGCTCAATTCCCTACAATTATGAAAATGCAGGTTAGAATTCAGTACATCTTGGGTGGGGCCTGAGATTCTGCATTTTTGACAAGTTCTCAGAATAACCACTCTGCTGTTCTCTGGACATGGACACTGAATAGCTATGCCTAACGCTAAGGATAAATGCTGTGGCTGGCAAAGACATGGTGGCAGGGTGTTTTCGGTGACTTGCAAATTTGTCTTGCTCTGGCACTTGGTTAACTTTTCCCTGTCACCCATAGCCTTATATCGACACTAGAGACCCAGTGCACAAAATTTGTGCACAGGACGCTTCCCTAGGCCTGGCCGGCAATTAGGGCTGATCGGGGCCTTCTAGCTGCCAGTTGGGGCCTCTCTTTCCTGGATGCCAGCTTCCGGCCAGGGTCTCCCTTCATTCCACACCAATCCCTGGTGGTCAGTGCATGTCATAGTGGGTGATTGATCTCCTGGTCGAACTCCCATGGGGATAATTTGCATATTAGGTTCATATATATATATATATATATATATATATATATATATATATATATATATATATAAAATTTCCATCACCTACTCATTTATCTGTTCTTCCTGCCTCCTATCTGTCCTCCCCAAAACTGCTATTAGTAATAGTAGCATTGTTGTTGTTATTGTTAAACTATTAGTCATGCTGTCCGCCAGGTACTCTTTTAAAAACTTCGTAAGTATTGTCTCATTAATCCATTCTGCTGCCGCATTAGTCTCTGCCATAATAATTATATTTAATTCTCAGAATCTCAGGGGACAGACCTTTTAGAAGCTCCGATAGTCATCTTGGAACGGGTTCTGAATTCTTTCCCCTGGACTCCCCCAGGTGACCATCACTGACCCAGAATAAGAGCTTCCCAGGTGAGGCAAGTCTCTGCTTTGCGCAATGTGATATTCAATGTAAACTCTAATCCACCCTTCGTTCGTTGGCAAATGAAGTCACCTTTTCATAATTTATTCTTTGTGTCTAGAATGTTGATATCGTTGTTTCCCTAGTTGACATTTAGAAACTTCACTATGTGGATAAGCCTCTGTGCATGAGAAAGAATTCCAGGTATTAATATATCTAGATTATTCAGTGTTTAAGAGGAAATGTTGATAATGAAAGATTCTAAGAACTCTCCAGGGAAAACAGGAGATCTACTGGGACCAAAGATAAATTGGAAGGTAAATTCTAGTTTCTCTTGTCTCTGTTAAATGATGTAGATGATTATAATGTTAGATTAGGAATATCCCAAAATTGCTTACTTCACAACTTTAGGATTTTCCAAAGATACTAGGATATCACAAAATTTTTAGAAGGTTTTACATCTAACTTTTTGTCTAATTACCGATCTGGCAGCTGAGATTTTTTCCCCAGAGGGAGCTTCTTAAAATCTGTCTTCTTCTTAGGGCCCTGTCATACCAGTACCTTGTAAAATAGCAAACTCTTTTTCTATTACTTGGTCAGAAGTTAAATAATAAATCAATGGGAAATAAAATATGCAAATCCATTTAAAAATGTATCCAGGCTGATTAATTTATATTATAAGAGTAATTGAATATATTAACATGTCTAGGAAAGTCTATATTGGCCAGAAGGAGTGTTGGCCTCATACAAGATGAGCAGAATGAGGGTCAGAGAGACCAATCTAGATGTGTTTGGGGGAAAATGTTCAAGTCCAACTGGTCGGACCTTCCCTGGAAATGCATAGTGTTCTCCAAGCTACTTTAGCCAAAGACGATGTTCTGAGATATTTGGAACATGCTACATGATAGTTCATGGATTGTGATGTGGCTTCCCATGTAGCCCTTCCTACCACTAGAAATCATCCCTACGAGCCTGAGTTCCTTGCTCAGAACTATCCTATTTCTCAGGACATATTAATAGGTTCCTTGTTCAGATAAGTATCCAACAACTTCTTGTCATGCTACCTCTGAAAGATAGAACTGTTTCCATGTGATGATAAAACCAGAGTTCTGAGACCCCAAAGTGAGAGACATTCCATTCAACTCACTATGCCATTCTATTTAAAATTAATTCATACAACCACCATCCTTCTCAATAATGTTTCCCTCCTCAAACCTTTAGACACTTTTTTTTTCTTTACCTGTATTATGGAGCAGATTAAAACCACTAGATAAGAGTCCCTCATCTTCTGTAATCCAAACCCACCAACTCAACTCAGCTATGTCATCAGTCATGTTATCTTCTTTCTCCCCTTATGTGACTTTCTTTCTTACCGTACATGCAGATTAAATATAGATGTAGATGAAAACATGTGTGTGTATCAATTGTCTGCCTCCTCGAAGAGTACACTCTTCCACCGTGTTTTGAATTCCTTCCTTCCTTTTAGCTGGTTTCTTGATGTTGTCAATTGTTCATTCAACACATATGTAGGAAATGCGTATTATATTCCAGATACTATTCAGCAGCCCAAATTTCCTCTTAGGCGCATCATAACATTTCAAGGTTGGCATCCGTATATGAATTTTGCAGAGAAGAAAATCGTCTCAATAAGGTTAAGTACAATACCAGATGGTAAGTGGCATGGCTGAGATTTGAAACCAGGTTATTGTGGATCTAAAAAAGCTTTTTCTTGTTTATTTTTTTATGTTGTTTATGTCCTCGGTGAGAATAGAGGCTCTATAGGAGCTGTGGTCTTGTCTCCATGGTAAAGCTTTGTATTCCCAAATCCTTGAATAGTGACAGTCACATAGTATATACTCAATTAAGGGTATTTGAATACATTTATGAATAAATAAATGAATTTCCCTCTACTCTCCTGGTAATAGAGGCTGAAGATCTGTTTCTTTGATCCCATTGTTCACTATATTCCCACCTGTGTCAGTGACTTGAAATCTTCTCTTTTTTCTTGGCCAAAATATGGCTTATTGCTTTTTTCATAACTTTTCTCTTGTCTTATTTCCAATTATCTCTGTTGAAATTATTCTTTCTTGAAAGTCTCTGGCTATTGTTGTAACATCTTTACAGAAGGCTGAGGGGGACAGGGACTGTAGTGTATTTATCAACCTCTGCATGACCTTGTTGTTTCAAACATACTCAGGTCAAAACTAATTTATATTTTGCCTCTTGGGCACATATTACCTCAGTTTTCTACATTCATAGCTCGGTCTGGCTCAAATCAAAAATCCTATAGCTTACAGAATCTCCATGTCCAACGCACTTTCTCACCAGATTTTCTTCTCAGCCAGCAGTTATATTTTCGATGCTAGAAATAGCCGGTAGGTATGCTTGTTCCCTCTCCTACTACTAAATGAGAGTGAGCAATTTTTTCCGCAGGACTATTTTCCACCTCCTTCTTACCCCTTCCCTGACCCTAGATCTCATAACGCTAATCAATAGATTATTAGGTATGCTTTTATGGGAAATCTTTAAGCTGCCGGCGGTCTGCAATTGCATATTTTCTCTTGTTATGCTCTTTCTTTGGGGCCATCTGTATAGAATTGGGCACAAAAGCTTAAAATGTTTGATCTGTAGCAATTTGCTCCAAGGGCTTTGGTGCTCTGCCCTCACCTCCGTTCTTTTTTATCCTTTCAGATTACTCGCATTGTATCTAGTGGCAAGTGGAAAGGACAAGAGAGTTATTATTGTTGGTTTAAATACATATTTTCTGGGGCAGGCCCTGGGAGATTCTGATTGTAGGTCTGAAGTTGCATCTGTAAATGACCACTTTAAAAGATGTCGACATGATTCTGAGCCGTGTCTGAGTCTTAGCAACACCATGCTAAAAGATGAGTGATCTTCATACAGGGTGAGCGAAAATAATGGGTATCTTATTGCTATGTTAGCTAGAATGTAAGTTATTATAAAGACAGAGCCTTGGCTTTAGCTTCATTTTTGACACTTTACTTGGCAGATAGTAGTTAAAACAGCTCATCAAAGCTTTCATGAACCCCCGGTTTCTGTATAAATAAAGGGCAAAGCTAGAAGCTAAAGGGTTAAGCTGATTTTCAACTAACCACAAATGAGGCAGAGGAAGAGAAAGCAGACTCTGCCCCTGGAGATTGGAAAGGACTTAAATGTTAGCACTAACATATTGAACCTAATTCTCAGCTTCGGAGGTAGCCAGAGCAATCACCCAAGAGATCAATGCTTGCTCTCCCCCGGGGACAGACATGTTCCTGCTTTTCCCATTCCAGCCCCAAACTCCATTTCTAACCAACTGTCCACCAGAGAATTGTTGTTCTTGTTTTTTTTTTTTTTTTATTCTTTTTCTGTGAAAAATTCATTTAGGACATAACATCATAATTCTCCACTCCCACTCATTTTTCTTCTTTTTGTGAAAATCAATAACTTATGGGACTGGATTTTATAAAGGCTGAGGCAGTTAGGAGAAAATAAAGGAATGAATCTTTTTGCTCATCAGATTTCACACACCCACCTGCTTAGTGCTTTGTGCCAGCCAGGAGAGAAAGCACATTCACCAGACAGCGAGAGAGAGAGAGAAAGTAGAAGCCAGCCATTAAATGCGTGTTTACTGAATGCTAACTGAGTGGCTTAAGAAATGAATACAGAAATGGATAGTTAGCTGCAAATGGGATACTTCAAGTTGGAAAGGTGTCAGAAACACGCCGGAAGTCTCTAGCTTTCATGGTAATAGTATGGGGAGAAATCTTAACTCTCATAATCAAAACAGTATCAAAGTTTGTTTTAATCCGAAAGTGCTGTGAAGGGTGTATGAAATTAGTGAATAATAATTATAAGTACTATTGCCGAAACTGGTTTGGCTCAGTGGATAGAGCTTTGGCTTGCAGACTGAAAGGCCCCAGGTTCGATTCCGGTTGGAGGCATGTACCTTGCTTGCGGGCACATCTCCACTGTGGGGCGTGCAGGAGGCGGCTGATCGATGTCTCTCTCTCATTGATATTTCTGACTTTTTATCTCTCTCCCTTCCTCTCTGTAAAAAATCAATAAAATATATTAAAAAAATAATTACAAGTACTTCCACGCAGAGAATCGTATCATGCTCTGAGCATGTGAGGAAGGTCAGTCTTGGGATAAGGATAGTAGTGATGGAGAGAAGGAGACAGTCAAAGGTAGGATGTCAGAAAAAGAAATGAGAGGATTTAGGAAATGATTAGTGTGTGGGATGAAAAAAAATAATCATGGAAGAAGATACCGTCCTGCAATTCAAGAAGTTGCCTCTTTTTTTTTAAATATATTTTATTGATTTTTTACAGAGAGTAAGGGAGTGAGATAGAAAGTCAGAAACATCAATGAGAGAGAGACATCGATCTGCCACCTCCTACACGCCCCACACTGGAGATGTGCCCGCAAACAAGGTATATGCCCCCGACCGGAATCGAACCTGGGACCTTTCAGTCCGCAGGCCGACGCTCTATCCACTGAGTCAAACAGGTCTCGGCAAGAAATTATCTCTTATGGGCTACATTTTCCAGAGGGTGAATTGCCACCTTCTCTGAATGTTCACTGTAGTTTCTTCATGCTTTTTGTAGGGTTTGTATTGTGGGTTTCATTGCTATTTATTTGCTTTCATCTTAGTTCATATTGGGTTGTTGGCTTCTTTGGAAAGACATATCCTTCTAAGCAAGCAAGAACCAGGTACTGGCTCCAGGTGTATGTTTGAGGAGCCTGGAACAGTTGTCAGTGAGGGAGAAGGATTGCCTGGGTATCAAGAGTTTTATGAAGGAAAAACCAAAAGTTAAGTTCCAGGAATGAGCACGGATTTAGAACTAAGCATTTTAATTCAATCAAAGCACCACCTGCATTGTCAGGGCCGAAGGTTTGAGGACATAGTGCAGAGACTGGACATACAATGAATATATGACAGAAAGTGTAGGCCAGTAATAAGGGTGATGATAATGATGATAATGGACAGTATTTCAAGTAATTACTGTGAGCCAACACCATGTTAAAGCTTTGACTTATTAATCCTTATATAGCAGTATTCACTTAGACTCTATAAGTCTTAGAGAACTATATTAAAGATAAGAAAGTCTAAGTAACCACTTTTATTTAGTGTATATCTCCTCTCTCTCCTCAATACCATTAAAATTACAATAGACACATTTAAAATTATGTATTATTTAAAAATACACCTAAATGTTATAAGTAAAATGGGTAAATGACCTGAATAGACACTTTTTCAAAGAGAACATATAGATAGCCAATAGGCTTATGAAAAAATGTTCAACATCACTAATCATTAGAGAAAAGTAAATTAAAATCACAATAAGATATCACCTCACACCTGTCAGAATGGCTATCATCAGTAAATCAACAAACAAGAAGTACTGGCAAGGATGTGGCAAAAATAGAAACCTTGTGCCCTCTTGGTGGGAGTGAAGATTGGCACAGCCACTGTGGAAAATAGTATGTAGTTTCCTTAAAAATTACAAATGGAATCGCCTATGACCCAGAGATTCTACTTCTCAGGATAAATCTGAAGAAACCCAGAACACTAATTCAAAAGATCATATGCGCCGAGACCGGTTTAGCTCAGTGGATAGAGCATCGGCCTACGGACTGAAGGGTCCCAGGCTCGATTCCGGTTTGGGGCATGTACCTTGCTTGCGGGCACATCTTCACTGTGGGGCATGCAGGAGGCGGCTGATCAGTGTCTCTCTCTCATTGATGTTTCTGACTTTCTATCTCTCTCCCTTCCTCTCTGTAAAAAATCAATAAAATATATTAAAAAAAAGGATCATATGCACCTCTATGTTCATTACAATGTTATTTACAATATCCAAGATTTAGAAGCAGCTCAAGTGCCCATCAGTAGACAAGTGGCTAGAAAAGCTGTGGTAAGATTACACAATGGAATACTATTCATCCATAAAACGAATGGCATTTTACCTTTCGCAGCAGCATGGATGGACCTGGGGCATATTATACTAAGTGAAATAAGCCAATGAGAGAAAGACAAATACCGTATGATTTCACTTACAGGTGGAATCTAATGAAAAAAGCTCCAAGCAGAGCCCTGAGGTTAGATTGAGATCTCAGTGTGAAGAACACAAAAACTGCCTAGAAATTATATTATAGTCAAGAAACCCTCCCGGGCTTTGCCAATAATGGGCTGTTATCAATCCAATGTGACATCATTCTAGTTTGATAGTTGATACTGTATGCATTTTTTGGTTTATTTGCTTCATCAGGTTATTAGCTATCTGAAAGTTAAATTAGAAGCTTCTGGAAGCCCACAATTCATGTGATATAATCAAGATAAAGCCAGGGTTGAGATAACAGCATATGTACCTTATTTAATACTTTACAAAGAATCCATGGCAATTATTTCAAAAACAAATTCTCAAAGTTCTGTGAGAAATCCTAATTTTATGGACAAAGAAACGGAATACCAGTTCACCACTGAGCAGTATAGGTGTTGATTTGATGGTGGTCCATATGTTATTCAGGTCCTCTCACCTCCTCTAGGAAGCCTTCCTCGATGCCTCAAGTCCATGGGGATTTATCTCTTCTCTAATTTCTTATGCCATTAACTTATAGGAGTGAACTATGACATCTTAATAAAAATTCTGTGCCCTGTCCACAAGACTACACTTGTTTTTATTGATAATTAGAGGCTTGGTACATGAGTTCATGCACTGGTGGGTTCCCGTGGCCTGATCAATGATTGAGGCCTATGGGGGAGCAGTCGGCTGGGGGGAGGGACCATTGGAGGTTGGCTGTGGGAATGCACTGATCACCAGGGGGCAGCTCCTGCATTGAGTGTTTGTCCCCTGGTGGGCAGTGTGCATCATAGTGACTGGTTTACCAGTTGTTCCAGTTGTTTGGTCATAATGGTCACTTAGGCTTTTATATATATATATATATAGATATAGATGTTATTTAAACAATCAGTAGCACGGAAGAAATTGACTGGAATCAGAACTATTAGGCATTTTGGGGGCTTATCCTATCGCTTCTTCTCTTGTCATCCCTAACTCTCACCCAAGTTCTTTTCCCAGCTAGCCAATGGATCTCACCTGGAAGGATCTTCCTTCTCCAGCCTGAGACCCTCCATATGTAATTCAGGTCCCTCACCTCCTCCAGGAAGCCTCCTCAATGCCCCAAATCCATTGAGATTTCAATCTTCTCTAAGCTCTTTGCCATTAACTTATAGGAATACTCATTGGAAAAATTCAGTTGTTGACTGTTCACAGGCTAATTTTCATTTCCACATTTAAAAAAAAAATCATTGTGGACAGACTTATACCTGTTTAATGCTGTATTCCCAACTCCTCTCTCCTACTCACCATACCCCCCAGGCAAGTACTCAGAGACTTGGCAAGGAGAGTAGACACAGACTGAAAAAATGTATTCAATCCATGGGGTGAATGAGTTCTCCTGGAAAACACTGGCCGATTTGTCTCTCACTGTGAAACTCATTCCCTGGCCTGAGATTAGGCTATCAGATGGGCTGTGGAGAGGAATAAATCAGCCTCCAGGACCCACTAGAGAGGCTGGTTACTTATACATTGAGGGTCAAAGGGCTTTTGTCCAGGGCAGACAGAGGGAGACAGGCCTGAACAGATTTCTACACGAAGACCTTTTTCCCTGAGGCTGGAACGTGTTAATAACCATGACAATTTCTGAGCTCTGACAGGTTTAAGTCTGTAACCATCATGTGGACTAAGCTTCATTGCTGCCACAGGCTATAGTGTCCATCCTGTGGGGTTTTACTATCAATCCTGACAGGCTCTACCATTTCAAATCGGTTCATTTAACTCATATCTCAAAGTGCTGGAGAAATCTCAGAGGGAGAGTTGAAGCAGGCAAAAATTATAAAGGTTTGTTATACCATTAGAAGATAATGTATATGCATTAGTGCATATGCATATATGTGTGTGCACACACAAATATATACTTATGTGTATTCCAGAGCCTCTTCTCTTACTGTTTTCTATGCCTGAAATACTCTTTCCACAGAATTTACATGGCTGAATTCCTCACCTCTTTTAAAGACTTTGCTCACATGTTACCTGCACAAAGAGACTCATCCTATTAGACTTAAAACTGTTATTGCCTCTCCCTCAAGTTTTTCTTTCTCTTTATCCTGCTATTTTTCTAAGATCTTATAAAATATATTTATTTATTCCATGCATTAATTATCATGCATCCCCTCATTGGATTGTAAACCTTGTTTGGATGGGATTTTTTTTTTATTGCTTTTGTTCACTAATGCATTATAAGCTAGAAGAGTGCCAGGTACTTAGTAGATATGCAAGAAAATATTGTTATGGAATGAAATGGATTGTGGTACTATGGATGAGATGGAATGGGATGGGAAGAACAACTGAATATTGTATTTCTACCAAATCTTGGATGTCTCACAAATGGCTCACCTTGAGACCATCCAGCCAGAATAGATAGATGCCAGGTCTCTAAGGACACAGTATTATCTGGGGATATGCAAATGAACACAAGCCCATGGCGTCTAGGAACAATCTCTGTATTATGCGTTCCCATTGGGATCCTTGTTGATATAAGCTGAGAACCAAATGGGGGTACACTAGTTCTACCACTTTCTAAAGACCTAAGAATTAAGAAGTTAAACTTGGAAAGATACACATCATCCCCATCCACCTTTAATGGACAGAGCACACATGCCATGCTCTCAGCATTGCTCCTACCACTTTAGCGAGGAAGAGTGAGAAAAATCAAATGTTGACTCTGATATCACAGTATCTACAGTCAGGACCCAGAAGACAATAAAGGAATAATGAGAAAAATGAGGAATAATGACATCGTTCAACAAATACACAAGATCCAAGCATTCACTAAATATCGTGATTCAAAGCCTCTGCTGGGTATTGGAAATATGATGAAGGCAACATATGTTTTCTGCCAGGAATATAAGGAGGAACGGTAAATGCATCATTACAATACAATGCAATGAATGCTGTAAGATTTATATATAAATCATGCACACATATAATGCAATAGGAACACAGAGACAATGGTGAATAATTTTCCTACTACATATAGAGAGACCTACAATGATCTGGTAACGTTTTCTTTTAGCCTTGAAGGATAAATCAGTTTTTCAGAGGAGGAAGGTGGGCATTGGAAAGAAAACTAGACAGAGGCAAGGTACCAGCATGCCCTGTATTTGAAGGCCAAACCCTAGTGACTCCCCAGAGGATCTTTCTTTACTCACAGCCACAGGGGATGTCTAGTGCTCTCAATCTGGACTCTGGACAGTGCCTGCTTCAGAAGACACACTCAAGTATAAAATGAATAAAAGAATGAAAACAATTAAAGATTACCCAGTTCGCCAACCAAGGCTCCTGGTCCGTTTTCTTAGTTTTAACAGAAGAGCTGATAATGTTTTAAGACCACTTCTAATGGTCTATGGTTTTATGAGTTTGTTCTCTGAGTTTGCTGGTAATACCTTCTCACTATGAAGGTGATGACTAGACCCTGTGATTAAGGGTCATACTATTGTTTCCAATCCTTAAGTGCCTGGAAAAGTTTGGGCACAGGGTGGGTTGTCATTCAGAAAATGATATCAAGGGATGACAGTAGAGACAGACATTCAGAGAGATAGACAGACAGGCTGCTCAAAGGCTTCTCCTACTAGCTATTAGTAAGTGATACTGTAAAACTAATATCCCTTTTACTCTATTTCCAAAATAGAAATGATAACTTAGGTCCTTATCCTATATAATAAAGAGGTAATATGCAAATTAACCCTCATCCCCTCCAAGATGGCTGCCTATGATCAGGCTGGCAGGGGGGTTAGTGAGGGTTGACCAAATGACTAAACAGCAGGCTGTGTGGTGAGACCATACTGGCAGGAGGCAAGGGGGGCAATTGGGGGCAACCAGGCCAGCAGTGGAGCAGTTAGGGGAAATCCAGCAGAGGGGAGAAGTTGGAGGTGACCAGGCCAGCATGGGGGATACTTAGGGGTGATCAGGCCAGAATGCAGAGTCAATGAGAGACAATCAGGACAGCAGGGAGATGAGGGCAGTTAGGGGTGACCAGGCAGGCAGGCAGGTGAGCAATTAGGAGCCAGTGGTCCAGGATTATGAAAAGGATGTCTGACTGCCAGTTTAGGCCCACATTGGAGAGGGTGCAGGCTGGGCTGAGAGACCCCATCCCCTCGTGCATTAATTTCATGCACCGGGCCTCTAGTATGATTATAAGATTCAAATAAATCAATACTATGTGTGATCTTTGAACAGTGCCAGATGCAAATAGGCACTAGGTGATATTTAGATGCTATTGTTAATGAGAGTTGTTATGACAGAGGTCTCCCTGATCTCTCATCTACAAGGCTGCTCTGTCGCACCTCTCTGAACAAGTTAGCTGATGGAGGGAGCTGTGCACCACAAGTCAGGAGGCACAGGTCCTGGCCTCGGTTCTGCCCAAAACTAGTTATTTCATCGAAGGCAAATAACTTTCCCCTCCGAACCTCTGCTTCTTAAGAGGGTTATGGTTAGGCTCCACCAGGAGATATAAGAATTGTACACACATTCTTGTAAGACTCTTTGGGTTTTCAGTTTCTACCTGACCCCAAACAGATGCCAGAGGGTTGATCAAAGTTCCCCGGGGAACTTCTTCACAGCCAGTAAGAAGCAGGACACAGAGAGGAAATCTGGGTCCTGAATAACAACCTGACCCGGTGCCCCACAGAAATTGTGTAGAGGCTCCACTGCCACCCCCTGCTGCTGTGGTTTAAATGCACCTGGCACAAACCCAGTCAAAGCCACCACTTCACGGGAAAGCCACCTCTCCTGCTCCTGGCATGATCCTCAGTGGACAAACATGCTTTGTCTCCACAGCAGGCACAACATGACAAGGCCATGACACTTACAGTTTCCATTTTCCCCTCCAGAGTGGCATTTGACTCATTGAACAGAATTGTGGAATCTGTTACCTGTGGTTCCTGTCTAAGCATGAAATTGCCCAGGGTATTATTTATATCTATATTTGTAGCATATTGCAAGGCACCTGGGACACTGACTATTTGTTCAACAAATAAGGTGATAAATAAATGGGTAAAAGTAGTAGTATCAATAAGAATAAAAAATTGACCAATGCCTTTACTGTGCTTTTTTTCTATGCAAGCACTGTGTTCCAATGAGTTGCTCCAATTAACCCTCAAGCCAGGGATATAAGGGAGACACTCCTATCCCTGTTTCATGAATGGGGAAACAAAGATTCAAGGAGAATAATAATAATAAAAATAAATAAACACAAGCAAATTTATACCGTAAGCAACCAAAGAACCAAGATTCACACTGAACTCAGCTGAAAGCCAGAGCTCAGTTACAACCAGCGACCAAGTATTCAGCATGAGAATGGGCTAATCAAAGACCCAAATCCTAGAGCTAACCCCAAGTCTGATTCAACTTGGATTTCACAATTTTCTCCAAACATTTTTTTTTAGTAAAGTACATATTTGTATGAACCTTGCATGTCTCATTTTCTCAACACCAAGTCTTTACCTGAATTGGGCTATCTAGTCCATAAGGCAACTATCCTAATAAAACTGACCACCATGTCCAGGATCCCAGAACATGTATGTCTGGAGGGAGGGGCAGCAGAACCTTCAGCTCTGAGTAGTCAACATGGGTGCTTTACTTCTTTCAAAGCATTGCTCTTCAAAAAATTTAGTTTAACCAAATCTCAACTTACTCTCACATTGCAAACCCAAGTTGAGCTGGCAAAGTCCATGCTGATGGGAAATTCGATTATAGCCTGAAGCCAAAGGCGTTTGGCCCATTTGTTATCAGGACTTTGAGCTGACACCATGTAAACGAAGGGCTCTTCAAAGAACTGGTTTGTTTCTTAGGTGTTTGATAGGGGGAGGCATTGGAAATTCTGGAAAAAACATATGGACAAATCTAACCTATTCACAATGACCTTGACTAATCCCAAGTGAGTGGCTAAGAGAAAAAAAGGAAAGCAAAACCATCCCTTTCTAGAAAAAGGACCCATCCAGGATGATTTATTTGCATAGTCGCATTGTAATCTGAAAAGGCAATAAATGGAACAAGAATTGCTATTTCTTGGGGCCACAGTTTCTGTTAATGCTTAGTGTGGATTAAACGTGGGGGAAGGATGGACAGTCCTGGAGAATGAAGACCCATCCTGTCTCAGAGAATAGGAGCAGGGATGCGGCAGAACCAGGAGCAGGAGGGATAAGAAGGGAGCCTAGAGCAGCGGTTCTCAACCTGTGGGTCGCGACCCCTTTGGGGGTCGAACGACCTTTTCACAGGGGTCGCCTAAGACCCTCAGAAAACACAGATACTTACATCACGATTCATAACAGTAGCAAAATTACAATTATAAAGTAGCAATGAAAATAATTTCATGGTCGGGGGTCACCACCACATGAGGAACTGTATGCAAGGGTCTCGGCCTTAGGAAGGTTGAGAACCACTGGCCTAGAGGGTGCTGTGAAGATGTAGGACTGGCTCAGGAGTCTCTCACCTCAGGAGCCATGACTACTTAGCATAAGGCGGAGCATATCCAGACCATATCCCATCTGCATATCACCGTCAATATCCAACCCACCCAATATTGATATCCAGACCATGTCCCATCTGGATATCACCATCCATATCCAGACGACCCAATATTGGCTCCCCAGGCTCATGCAAATTCATTGATAAAAATCTGGATATTTAAGAGACAAACTGTCCAAGATCCCAAGCTACAAGACAGGTCAACTATAGGGCAACTCGGATCAGTAGTGTTACGGAGGAAGAGACAGCTACAACATAGACAAGCACCTCACACTCAGAGAGGGCTCCTCTGTCACGAGGGATAAACTCCAACAAAGGGAAATGGAAATTGAGGCCTCCAAGATGAGGCACATCAGCACAGCAGCCATTAGCCTGACATGGGTTTGGTTTGAAGCTCCAAGTTACAAGTGATGGTCCCTATTGATTTGTCAGGGTTTGGTGTGGGAGAAGGGCTGATAAAAAAAATGCCAACCACGTACCAGCGGCCTCATCTCTCCTGAAGTTTACATTGTAGTGGAAGAGAGAGAACATACAAAATACAAGATATTGAGAGTCTTTTCCCTCAATACTCAAAAACATGACAATAATAATGGCTGCTTTGTGTAGATCACAGTGCGGTGCGAGAATCAAAATGGAAAAGCCCCTGAGAAACATGAGCAATTCCCTTCAACTAACGACGTTGTTTCATTGTTTAGAATTGCTTTGAACAGGATGTTAAAAGAATTGTAATCATTAACATAATAGAAAAGTTTAATATGGAGATTGGCTCAGAATGATGAAGAATGCTTACAACTGTTAAAAGAAAATCTGGAATCAAGTAGAGAAATCAGACAGTTAAAGGGGTGGAAAATGACTCAGCGATTGCCAGTCGCCAAATCTGTAAAGCAGCATATGCTCCCTTCAAGGCGAGAGATGCCACTTTGGGAAATTCCAAGTCTCCCTGTGCCAGTGGGAAATGACGGAAGAAGGAAATCGATGAGATGGCTAACCACCTAAGACTGGGGGCCAGTACGCTCAGGAACCAATCACAGGAGGACTTTGATCAGTCTGAGCTGCAGGGTACAGCAGAGAGGAGAGATGGAGGCTGGATGTAAATGAATGTCAAAGAAAGAGTATAAGGCTAAAGCAAAAAGGGGGAGATGAAGGAAGGGAGGGAGGGAGGGAGGAAGAGTATAAGGCTAAAGCAAAGAGTGAGAGAAGAAGGGAGAGAGGGAAAGAAGGAGGGATAGACGAAAGATTAGAAGGGAGGAAGGTAGGGAGGGGGAGAGAGGTGCTAGATAGGACAAGGAAATACCAAAGAACAGCTCCGGATAAGCCATCACTGCCAAGATGTTTAGAAGAAGTAGGTAAGAAAAACGATGAAGACTAAGAGAGAATTAAGGGTGGCTTTACATAGAAAATACTGGGAAGATTAAAAGCTACACCTCCATATATCATCTAGCAGAAACCTTGGCCCAGAGTAGGCACTGATCAATGTTAGTTTCATTTTGTTTTCCCTCCTTTCCTATGGAGAGTGATTTACAACCAGGTGTCATCTCTCAGGTTGCTGAGCGTTTCAGTGTCTTCACGGCTGCCATACTAGGCCTTGAGGTTTAGGGAGTGTTTATTGCATTCCTGTTGTCAAGTTTTCTTCTCAGGTAACAGAAGTCACAAAGCCTGGGGTGCCTTCGTTAAGGGGGGCGAAAATAACTCCTCAAAAGAAGAGCTGGGCCGAAACCGGTTTAGCTCAGTGGATAGAGTGGTGGTCTGCGGACTGAAGGGTCCCAGGTTCCATTCCAGTCAAGGGCATGTACTTTGGTTGCAGGCACATCCCCAGTAGGGGGTGTGCAGGAGGCAGCTGATCAATGTTTCTAACTCTCTATCCCTCTCCCTTCCTCTCTGTAAAAAATCAATACAAATATATTTTTTAAAAAAAAGAAAAGAAAGAGGAAGGGTAAGTTGAGGTGTTCTTGAAGATTTCATTAAAAGAAGGGGAAATAATGTCTGTAAAAATTAGGTAATGGTGGCTATAGGAACTCACTTATACAGAAATATATTAATTTCTTTACTTAAACGTAATGCACTTTTTATACTTTATTTAATAGCTATTTCAATTGGAAATATGAGCTAGAGGAAATATACTTGAAGGTCAATGCACTTTCTGGACTCCATAGAACACACTGGGTTACTGCCAGGAATGGTCAGTGGAACAAGTGGACACATGTTAAGCTGTACACTGACTGTCCCATGAACGAAACAGCCAATGAGGGTATGAAAGGGACTTCTAAAGTGAATGAGCCTGTGTCACCCACAAAGCACGAAGCCAAACCTGTGGATACTGCACACAAAATATTCTCAGAGAGAGAGAGAGAAAAAACTACTTTTCATTGAGGGCTTACCACCTGCTTTCTATGTGCTCCCTCATTTACTTCTCACCAATAAAGCCACCTAGATATACTCAGAGGGATTCCTTTTCCCAAGCGGGCCATGTGCTTTGAGGACCCAGAGCAAACAACGGCTGTGGCAAGAACTTTCTTCATGTCGAAGCAGAATGCCCTGAGTTTGACTGCACTTTCTATCTGAACATTTTTCTGGAGACTCTGGTGGTGGTGAGAGGAAGCTTCTCTTTTAGAGAGCGGTCTAGTCTAGATTCCGTTCCCACTCTTGCAGAGAAAAGCACAACCTTTCCCCTGTATAGACATGTTCTCTGCGACAGCCATTCCCCAGATCAGCTGCCTCTCTCACTGACTAGATGAGAAATATGAGAAATATCCTACGTACAGGAAAAGACAGAGTGGAGATTTGGGAATCACAGATGTAGCTTTTATTCCACCTCCTTGCGTAGCTCCCATTAGCGGTAGTGCCTGGGATATGTGTGAGCTGAGAGAAGACTTCGCTTTATTAAGAGGAGATGATACATACAGTCACTTCTGGAGCAAAATCAAATGGCAGAATTGCCGTTTGTCTATAGAAACTCTGCCTTATTAGTGTCATATAAATGCAAATAGGTTTTTAAAGAGATTGATAACGTTGGGGCCAGGTAGAGGCCTAGCCTCTGATTGACAGAAGGATAACGTTGGGGCCAGGTAGAGTCCTAGCCTCTGATTGACAGAAGGCCGCTTTTAAACTCAGAGACCTATGACATTGCCCCTCCATTTGATAAGAATATTGCAGTTTGAGATTCATCACCTAGTCCCTTCCGTCAACATAGTAGACTGCCATCTATCTAGCTCTCTAACAACTCCAGAAGGCACAGATCCAAAGGTGGTGAGGTAAGCATTTTTCTCTCTCTCGCCCGCTACCTTCTCCGCTAAGCAAAATAACTTAATGAGTCAACTCATTTCCAACCTTCCCATTACCTGCCAGTCGCTTAAATGAAATGAGAAGCTCTTTCTAGCTCAGGACCCAGAGCTCAAGTGAAAGTTGTCAGGTTTGATAAAGTAGATTTTCTTTCTAGAAGGAAATAATCCCTTCCATTTTCCAGGTGACATCTGTTTGCCTGGGTGCCTTCCTTGGCCAATACCGGTGTGCGGAGAGCACTTTCGACGAACTTGAATTGGGTGCTTTCCCTGACAGTCCTAATTGTAATCTGAGTTCCTTGAGGCAGCAATCAGCCCAGTGAGGTAATCATCTCCCCGTGGCCCAGAAACACACCACCTGTGCCTCTTCTGGTTCCCGTTCCTCCTTTTTTTATCCAGCATCAGGTGGTGAGGGACTCTGAAGCCTGAAAAGCTTTTTCAAAATAGCTGCAATTTTCCTATCATTGAAGTGGTGCATAATTACACGCAGACGGGATAATGGAGGACAAAAATAATCCTCTACTTCAGTGGTTCTAAACCTTCCTGATGCCGCGACCCTTTAAGACAGCTCCTCATGTGGCGGTGACCCCCAACCTTAAAATTAGTTCCGTTGCTACTTCATCGCTGTCATTTTGCTACTGTTATGAACTGTCATGTAAATATCTGATAGGCAGGATGTATTTTCGTTGTTACAAATTGAACATAAAGCATAGGGATTAATCACAAAGACAATATGTAATTATATACTGTGAAATATTTATTTCTAATTACAAATAAATGAAATTTTGTCTTGAACCATGGTGTAGCATGGGTAACAGTCTTCAGATGACAACAGTAAACTACATTGCTACACTTTGCTACACCGAGGAGCGGTTTGATGGTTTCTAAAGACCATGGGAAACAGGTGTTTTCTGATGGTCTTAGGCGACTCCCATGAAAGGTCGTTCAACCCCAAAGGGGTCGCGACGCACAGGTTGAGAACCGCTGCTCTACTTTAAATGTAGGAAAGCTGGTGTGTCAGTAGGGATTGGCTCTTTCAGTGGGGAAGGGATTGGTTCTATGTCATGCGCATGCCTGCCTTTGTAGATTTCTCTGAACAGATTCGGGCTCTAGGGATTCCTATGTAAATACCAGGGCCTTCTCTTCATACACCTCATCTGGACCCTCCAGTGTGTGTCCCATTCTCTGTCTCACCTGCTCACATCCCTGATCCTCATGACCACCCTCATGGATTCCTGAAGAGGGCTCCGGTTGGTTTCCCTGTGCCCAGTGTACCTCTGTCCGCACCACGCCACGTGGAGTAATAAAGCAATCTTTCTCAAAGGAAAATCAGATCGGGCCACCGATCTAGCAAAATCAGTTGGGGGAGTGGAGCTTCGCAGAAAGAGGGAGTTACCCATTTGCACATCATCACCACTCCCTGTCCCATACCCACAGAGAGGAAACCATGAATCGAGAGAACCTTAAACAATGCTAAAACTAATGGGCCCACACGGATGCAAATACGAAGGAGAGTAAATCTCATTTTTCACAATATAAATATGTGCATTCCATTTTTGAAAGGAGAACACTACCATAATTAGCATCATGAATTTGTTTGTGTGTGTCATAAACTTTTAAATTAAATATTCATGTACAACTAATGACATTTTACTGGTGGAGTATAACTTAATTGCCTTTCACAGCAATGTATTTATACAGTTTCTCTTTTCAAAATTTCCTTTTTTTTTCCCCAATGTTTAGAAATAGTTGAGATAAACAATATACGGGTAAAGTTTTTATGCATAATCTGTTATTTTATTGGAGGAAAAATTTCTCAGGACAAGTGAAAGGATAGGCATACTCCTGCAACTAATGATTTCTTTTGCAAGTTGCTCTCTTCTGGTGATATCAAGCAATGTTTTAGTTTTTTTTCCTTAATTAGGATTGAAGGTAAAAATTGCTCTGTGGGATTATTGGCCATATATATTAATTTCGATGTATATGTTTTAATTGTATATACATACTTTCTCACATTTTATTGACACATTCATCTATTTCTTATTTATCTATAAAAGCTCTTTATATGTTGATTGTAGAGAGCGCATATGCTTGCAACCTAGGTATGTGCCCTGATGGGAAATCAAAGCTGCTACCTTTTGTTTTATCAGACTATGCTCCAACCAACTAAGCCACACTGGCCAGGGAGGGATCTATTTATATATTAATATTAACAATAAAACATGCCTTTAGTCCATTTTCCTAGATGTCTTCCAATTTCCTACATGTCTATTTTATCTTTTTAATTTATTTTTTAAAATAAGCTTTATTGATTTTACAGAGAGGAAGGGAAGGTGACAGAGAGTTAGAAGCATCCCAGAGAGAGACATCCATGAGAGAGAAACATCCATCAGTAGCCTCCTGCATTACTCCCTACTGGAGACTGAGGCCACAGCCAAGATACATGCCCTTGACTGGAATCAAACCTGGGACCCTTCCTTCCGTGGGCCAACGCTCTAGCCACTGAGCCAAACTGGTTAGGGCCTAAGTGGCTATTTTAGTCATTTTCCCCTTTTGGAAAAACTACAATAACTGTCCCATGACCCTTAATTTTACTCAATGTCCTCACTTCCTATTTCATTGTAAACATAAAGCAACTAGAAGAGAACTTGCACAAGTTGTGCACATGCGCTTACCCACCCCAGTACCCATATACACTCACTTCTTTCTGCTACTGAGAATGATTTTTGCTCTATCTAGTATGCTAGCTCTCAACCACTTGAGAGATAATCAAAGACATCACGCCAGAAATGTTCTCCTATCTTCTTTGTATCACCAACTTCCCCTCTCTACTGGATTTTTTCCAATCAACATGTACAGTAGCTCTTTTTATTTGTCCTACCTAAAAAAAAAAAAAAAAATGAAGGTATCTCCTGCTGGCTTGAAATCCACCCTCAAGTCCCAGTCTATAATTCTTCTCCATTTTACAGCAAAAGTCCTTGAGATCATTGGCTAATGTCTATATACTGCCTCCCAGTCCATACTTTCCATTATCTCTTAAACCAATTCCAACTAGACCTCCTTCCCATAACTCCACTGTAGCTTTTGACATAGCAACAGTATTTGAATTCTTCTTCTGAAAAGTTTTCAATTAATTTCTCAGAGACCGCCCTCTTTTCCTTTTTTTCTTACTGTTTCACTGCTAATGGGCTCACTATTCAGTTTACTTTATTTATACCTTTTTATAAAAGCCATCCCTCTCTCTCTTCTTTGTTTATACTAAGTCTCTCTTCTAGAGATGTCATCAATTCCATGTGTCAGCTGAACAATCTCATAATTATAACTACATTTCAGAATTACATCTTGAACTGCAGACTCAGATTTCTTACTGCCTACTATATGTGGAGATCTAATAACATTGCAAATTCAATAGACCCCAAACCAAGCTTTTGCTATTTCCTCTTAAACCTGTTTCTCCCAAGGTTTTTCTATACCTTTTTGTAGCATCTCAATCATTCTAGGGCCTGAGGCCAAAATTTGTCTTGATTTCTCTTTTAACCCCACCCAATTTATCTGCAAATTGATTTGGCTCTGCCTTCAAAATATGTACAGAATCTCACTATAGCAGATTCTCAAGTACCATCATTTTGTTCACTGTTGGTTAATTATAATTTTGATGAGATGCCATAGGAACTTAACTATTTTTAAAAATTTTAATTAATTTGAGAGAAGGGAAGGAGAGACAGGCGGAAGTGGGGAGAGAGTGAGGGAGACATTGGTTTGTTGTTCCACTTATTTATTTGTTATCTGACCAATACCTTTATTTGCATTCACTGATTGATTCTTTTTTGTGCCTTGACAGTCAATCAGACCCATAACCTTGCTGTAACAGGACGATTTTCTAACCAACTGAGCTACCCAGCCATGTCCTGGGGACCTTATCTCTTCTTTATATAAAATGACTTATGGTAAAATTATTTTCATTATCCATCATTTTGCTGAAAGTTTCAGAACCTATTAACAATGTTAAGTGAAGACACATACTGTATTTCTTATAACCTCCACTACTACCATCTCTACCATGTGCTTATCATTTTTAATCTAAAATAATTCAACAACTTTATAACTGGTGTTCCTGTTTCTGCTCTGCCCTTTTATATTTTATTTTCAGAGAGCAGTCACTATGATCCTGTGAAAACATAAATCAAGAAACCCTTTCTGCTAGGATCCCCAGTGGTGGACCAGCCCATGCAGACAAAAATCTGGAGCTCTTTCCATGGCCTAGAAAGTTCTCCACTCTAGACCTACACTGCTTCTCTGAGTGCATCTTCTGTTCCTATCCCCTGGGTTCATTTCACCTCCAAGGTGGCCTCGTGCTGTCATTCAAATATGCCGGGTGTGCTCCTGCATCCCAGCTTTTACATTTGCTGTTCTCTCTGCAGAGACCTCTCTCCCCTCTGTGTACACATTGTCACTCTCTGAAATAGTACATTGCCCGTGAAGACTTCTGTGTTTGTGAAAATTTCAACTTCAGAAACTGGATTGCCACATGACCCATCTTGATTTATTTGCTCCTCACAGAGCAATCACTGTGTAATGTGCTATATAATTTACTTAGCTATGTTATCCTTTGTCTGAAGACTACACTGCAAACTCCATGAGGGCAGGGTTGTTGCTGATATTCATTCACATCGCTAAGACTGTATCTGGAACACAGAAGGCACTCAATAAATATTTATTAAGTTAAATAAATGAGAGAATTAAATACAAACTCCTCTAATTAAAACAACGAAGTACCCACCCCAGTCCACACCCATGAACTTATTGTATAAATTGCAAAATAAAATAAAAAAGTCACTGATCAACAGAAACGCCTAGTAGCTCCAAGAGGGAAAATAGATCTTCCAAGGTCAACAGTCAAATTGGCCAACAGTCTGACTTATTCAACAGCATAATAGCTGCATAGAACTAAAGGAATAATAATCTCATGCTGAGGGAACTACTGTCAAGTTTAAATTCTTTTATAAGCTACACCAGTATTTGAAAGCATGAAGTAAAAATAAAGACAAGGCAGATATAAAAATTCAATTGTTCTCATCATGATTGTGCCATTTTCTAAGGGTGTGACCCTTCCCAAGTTTCTTAACATCCTAGCTATGATTGTCTCTTAATAAGTGATAATGATATTATTGGGCCATGTGGCTTATTATAAAAAAAAATCAGTGAGATTAGACATGTAAAACTTTAGCATACTCTCAAAATTTTCAGCCATGTTTTGGATCATTAATATTATTAGTGTGTTATTAGAAAACATAGAAATCTATTTTATTCTAAAAGGTAATCCTAATCCTACTTACACTACTCATTTTGCCTAGTGAAATGAAATAAGAACTATGTAAATGTTACTTATAACTCAAGATGAAATAGCATAGATAAAATATTAGCAAAGTTAACACACCAGTGTGTCATTAGTAGTTAGGGTATATCCCAGAGATGCTATGCTTGAATGGATTAACATCAGGAAACCTATTAATATAATTCTATGTATTAAAAGATTAAAGGTGAACAACGATAAGATTATCTCGGTAGAGTGCTGATAAAACTCAACATTTTTATTTGATAAAACCCTCAGTAAACTAAGAAAAACTTTCTTACCTGAAAAGATTTTCTCACCAGGTACATCAACTCTGAAATTTGAATTCCCTAATGCTATATTCCATTATCTACGGGTGCTACAGGCAAGTTGCTTATTTATTTTGGACCCCAGTTTCCTCAAATGAAAAGTGGATGTAGTAAGAGTATAGTGCTATTCAACTGTTAAAAGATTAAGTTAAAAATTTAGTAAGTATTGTGTAAACTATGTAATTACTTGTGAAACATAATTCCCACTATATTGAAGAAGGGGAGATGGTCAGTGTCAATTTTATTTTTAATATTTTGTTGAGGGTTTAAGCAAACACATTAAAATAAAAAAAATGGGAGGTACGAATGTTAGTCAAGAATAGTAAAAGAAGTCACTAATTAAATATGTTACATAGAAAATTCTAAGGAATTAACCAAAAAATCATTAAAGCTATCACAATTGAATTAAGTATCTAGCTAAAAAATAGATAACGCATTTGCACAAACTGGCAATACTTTTCAAAGTGTGATTTTTAAAATCCATCTACGAAGGCCTCAAAAAATCATTGAAATTCCTAGAAACGCATTAACGAGAAGTGTCCTCGAATTCTGTCAAAAGTGATGCAGACATTTAGAAAAGACCCAAATAAAGATTCCTTGTTAGAAAGACTCAGGATTGCAAATATGTCAATTTCCTCCACATTCATTAATAAATAAGCACTAATACATTTTAAAATATAACTTTTCATGATGATTCTACAGTTGATAGAGAAGTGCAGAATAGTAAAAAAAAAATTAAAGCAAAGATTAACTTGGTAAAAACCTGACCCATTTTTAAACATATAATAACTAGAATTCTGGTATGCACCGAAAGACATGGAGATGTGTATCAACAGATTCAATTTCAGATTTAATAAAATTTACTTACTTAACTTGGTGAGAAAAAGGTATCTAACCTAACACGGTTTTGAGAGAATTGGTCTTCCATTGGAGGAAAACTGAACCCCATCTTCATGCTTCCACTCCTATCCCTCTATCTTCTGTCCCCAGCACCGCAGTACAGCAGCCTTTTAAAATGCAAATCGGACTCTTTAGATTACCCGCTCAGATTTCTCTAATGGCCTCTCATCACAGGAAGAATAAAATGTGAAGTCATGCTTGTATTCTCCGAGCCCCTAAAAACATAACGGAATCCTGACTACCTTTCTAGACCACTTTTCATCTCACCACTCCGCCTCCTCCTCACGCTGTTCCAGTTTCTCTTGCTGCCTTGCTGGAATGTTCTTCTGTCTGGAATGTTCTACCAGGCTCCTGCCTGGCTCTTTCATTCACCCCCTTCTGACTGGGATACAATGCCAGTTCCTCAGAGAGCACTTCTCTAAAAACCGTATTTAAAATAGCCAGCGTGGCCTGATTTATTCCTCTTGAGTCCTCTTTTTACGACCTCCATCAAAACACATTTTACCATGTATTTGTGTATTGTCTGTCTTCCCCCACTAGCACAGACCAACCAGTAAGTCCCATGATGCCAGTTTTTAACAATAGTTATCTCTGGTAAGAGAGTAGGAGTAAAAAGAGGGGCTTAATAAGGCACTATCATGTTTTAGTCTGTATTTAGAAAAATTTGCTGGAATTGTTACAGTCAGAAATCACAGAGCAGTCGAAACTGGTTTGGTTCAGTGGATAGAGCATCGGCCTGTGGACTGAAAGGTCCCGGGTTTGATTCCTGTTAAGGGCGTGTACTTTGGTTGAGGGCACATCCCTGCTGGAGGGCATGCAGGAGGCAGCTGGTTGATGTCTCTCTCTCATAGATGTTTCTTACTCTCTATCCCTCTCCCTTCCTCTCCCTTCCTCTCTGTAAAATATCAATAATGTGTGTATATATATATATATATATATATATATATATTTTTTTTTTTTTTTAAAGAAATCACAGACCAAATTGTATCTGTTGCTTATCATTAAGAGTAGAAGTTGGAGCATTTCTGCTCAAGGCACTTGGTATCAGAGTCACCAAAGAAAACTCAACAAAATGAGCTAATCACTCACTGTTAGTTGAAACATTGTTAGCTGAAGCAGCCTCTACCTGTTTGTTTCATGTAAACTTCTGTTCTTATAATTTCCTGCCTAAAGGTTATGGGAGTGTCCCAAAGTCTTAATAAAAGGGAGAAAAAGACCAAAGGAAAAAAAAAATGAAAGAAAGAAAGACTGGGTGAAACAATGCTTTACTCAGGTAGAGAAGAGACAGAGCTAGATCAGCGTTAGCAATGACATTGGTTCCCCAGGACCAGTGTGTCACTCCCAGCAGCAGACACAGGGCCATGGGCCTTCATGCTACCCTTGTGGCCTCAGAACAAAGGATGTTCTCCTTCCCTGGTGGGGACAGATATGGCAGTGAGGCTGGCCAGGTGATAACTATTACACACACGTAAGCAAAACCAAGGACAGACATTGAACCTGAAAGAGGAAAAGGTATTCCCCCACCAGGTGATAAGCCAGCACTGATTCTGAGGGTTCTTACCTCTGGATGAGGGAGGTCCCTGGCTTGTTCTTAGGTCGCTGAAATGGGTGCAAAAAGATTGCATGCACTCCACTGCCTTTCCCAACATGAAATATGTACTTTTGACTTATTACAAAACAATTAAAAGAATGAGAGGAAGAGGATGTTTGAAGCCCAACACAACCATAAAACATGGAGGGAAACTAGTGCTGCCCATCTTTTTTGTTCCTCTTGGATGTTAGGAGCCATAGGGCATTCCTCACACGATTGAACACCCCTGCCTCATCCGAGTTCAGTAAGCTCATCCAGTTTATAATTGGAGAAGCTAAGGTTTAGAGAGGTGCACTAACTTCTATTTTCTGGTTCAAAAATTTTTACTTAATGGCAAAAACATCTGCAAGCGTGAGAGAAAGAGGCGGAACTCTGATGGGAGTGGGAGGGGGGGAAGGGGTTAGGAGAGAGCAGGGACAAGACCACATGGAGTAAGAAGAGCCCAGTAAGGCCCTGCTCTGATTGGCCAAAATCAATTGCTGTCCAAGGTGCTGATAAATTTCCCAGTAGCTCCATAGAGCAATTCAGAACAACATTTTCTGGTTAGTCAGGGTATGACTAGCGGGTGCAAATTCACTAGACTGTCTTAGAGCATCTTCCCACACCCCAGGACCTCCAGCCAGACCGGTCAAGGAGCCACAGAAATAAATTGCCTGCAAAAGGTGAGCAATTTATTTCTTTTTTATTCCCTATAATCCAATATAACACTGGCTCAGAGGTTATTGCCATTTACAGAGAATTAAGACAATTACTATTCATAATTGCTCCTTAGAATCCAGGGAGCATCCGAAAATAAAATTTTACTTCTTAAGATATTAGAGATTCCATTCCTTTTATCTCCAAAAGCAAACAGGAATAATTTAACAGATTAATTTCTCTTCAATTATTACTTTTAAAGAATCAATAAAAGAGGGGTATTTTTTAAGAGAGAAATTTCGTAGCCTCCAGTCATAAAGAATTCAGTGTGATTTTCATCAGAATAAAAGATCTTTGACAATTACCTTCCCAGCGAAGGAGCTAGAAAAGGAAAGACTGGGGAGAATAAAGGATTTTTTTTAAAAGCTTAATTTAAGCAAAGTCCTGCTGGTAAAAGTGAGATTGTCTTATTTATTCAACCAACATTGACTGATTTTCTGTGATGTTCCAGCATTGTGCTAAGCAGAAATGTTAATAAGCAAATGAGAACCAAAAACAGTCCTGGCTCATATCTTAATTTAATTTAGAGATGATAGTTTTCTCTTTTCAGGTAAAAATAAAATTCTCAAGAAAATTACTATTTTTCTAGAGATCTAGCCATCACTATAAAATTAACTTTTTTTTGTCAAGTAGAAAGAAGAGGCTAATGTACAAATATGTATAGATTAGATGATTAGCAAGGTTAAGGAATGTAAATAATTGCAAAGTAAATATCCAAAAGTAATCACAGTCTTACTCACAAGAATTAATTGGTTAGTAGAATATAAACGTAAAACATAAAAATCTATAAATAATTATCAGTTCTTCCTATTGAAATCCACTTCTGTGTTTTCCAACATTTTGCAATTTCAAACAGTAATGTGATAAACATATTTGAACTTGTTGCTATTTTCTTCATTTTCTAATGACCTTTAAATGTTATTTTCACTGTTTATGTAGCTCTTTTAGGAGCATGTGTCTGGATTTATTTTTTAATAATTTTGATCTTGATAAGAGTTCAATTACTATATTCTGTTGTGATTATTGGTATACTAGGAATATTTACATCATCTTATTTTATGTCTTCTTTTGATTATTTTCTGTTCTTTATTAAATTGGCCAGGTGTTTCTTTATTATTTAATTTTAATTTTAATTTTTTTACTTTCTCCACATCTCGGAAAGATATACTACTTCATATGTTTCAGCACTTACACTTAAATATTAAGACTCAAAATAGTGAAAGTTAATCCACCTCTCCAGCTCCCTTTGTTTGCAATTGACCCCAAAACTCACCTTCCCTATTAGCATTTTATTATTTTAGTTCTACCAGCTTCTACACTTTTTAAAAGATAATCCTGTTATTTATGGTCAATGCTTCTTTTTATTTATCTACATCTGCTACTTCTTTTACTTTACTGCTTTCTTTTGGCTTCAATGTTTTTCTTGCTGAAGCAAATTTTTACTAGTTCTTACAGTGAGAATCTGTCCAAAGTAAATTCCTTCAATCTTTGCTAGAAAAACACCCTCTTACCATATTCTTACATGAACTTTGTTTTAAAACTTTAGGTGATCAGTTATCTTCCCTCTGTGTTTTGGATTTGGCATTGTTGGAAAAATATTTGTTGTATGTCCATTTGGCATGACTTTATAAAAATAACCCTTCTTTCAGAAAATGTAATTATTTTTTTGTATTTAATGTTATATGATTTTACTATATAATTCAACCAGGTGTGGATGTGTATATTCAAATGGTTTAAGATTTAGCGAGTTCAGTCAATCTGAAAATTCAAACTGTCATCAATATGTGAAGCTTTTCAGCAATATCTCACGTCTCCCCTAATGCCTCTTGTTCTTGCATTGAAACACACAGCCTTTATTTTGTTTCTATATCTCCTAACACTTTTCTTCCATGTTCTTATCAATCTACATTATCTCAGGTTATTTCTTTTTTTTTTAAATATGTTTTATTGATTTTTTTACAGAGAAGAAGGGAGAGAGATAGAAAGTCAGAAACATCGATGAGAGAGAGACATCGATCAGCCGCCTCCTGCACGCCCCACAATGGAGATGTGCCTGCAAGCAAGGTACATGCCCCCGACCGGAATCAATCCTGGGATCCTTCAGTCCGCAGGCCGACGCTCTATCCACCGAGCCAAACCGGTCTCGGCTCAGGTTATTTCTGATTCTCTGTTCCAATTAATATATTCATGCTTCAGCTACATCCAATCTACCTGTCAACTAATCCAAAGATAACTAATTATTATTTTTATTTTAATAATTTTGAATTCTGTTTTTTTTGACTATGTGTTTGGTTATTCAATAATGCCTCTTCCCATATCATACTGTTCAAATCTTACAGTATTGACTAGAGGCCCAAAATTCTTTCACAGGGGTGGGGGGTGGAAGCCCTCAGCCCAGCCTGTACCCTCTCACAATCTGGGACCCATCGCTCCTAACTGCCCCCTTACCTCTTGACTCACTTAGCACTGCTGTGGAGCCTGCCACCACAGCCGCACTCACCAGCCATGAGCCCGGCTTCTGGCTGAGTGGCACTCCCTCTGTGGGAGCGCACTGACCACCAGGGGCAGCTCCTGCATTGAGCACCTGCCCCCTGGTGGTCAGTGTGTGTCATAGCAACTGGTTATTCTGGTTGTTTTGCCGAAATGGTCACTGGGCTTTTGTATATATAGATTATTTCCTTTTCCTGTCTGATCATTTTAAAATTTACTTATTTTAGGTTCTCTTTCCAATTAATGTATTACTTTCAGTTCTATTTAATATACTTGTTGAGACTCTCTCTCTCTCTCTCTCTCTCTGTCGATATTAATTTCATAATAAGTAATGATTTATAGTTTTCAGGTAAGGTCATACTCATCAGAAGCTATATTCAGTAAAAATTCTATTTTTCCTCGCTTGTAAGGAAAAATAAGCCTCTAATAGGCCTCTTCCCCTGGAGGTGTTGATTGTGAAATATAAATCTGGATTTCCTAGCAGGGGAAAATGCCTGAGAATGTTACTCTTTTCAGGTCACTTTTTTTTTTTTTTCTGTCTCTGTCTCTCGCAAGGTGTAAGTTTCTGTCCATTTCCCTGGGTTGTTAAGAGTTTATGTAGTTTTCATTTTTTGAACGGATCAGTTTTTATGAGTCCTGGTTTTATACAGTAGCTCATTTCTGCTCCCCCAAACAAAGTGTGTCTTCCTCTTACAGTGGGTAGCAGAGTCTCGGACCCTGCCATTCAGGCCTGAGGGTCCCTGGGCCCCAGTGTCCATTCACTGCTCCAACCCCATGTTCCCTCTTCCTTTGGAGATTTTTTTTTCCTTGTTTATATTTTGAGCTCAGCTCTCTATTTGTCTTTGCCCCCTTAAAGGGCACTTCTGCGTGTTTGAAATGGAAAGGGAGGTGTCCCGGGTCAGCCCCGCTCCTGGCTACTTAATGGAAATCAACTCTGCATTTACATGAAATATTCTAATTGTCAATTTAGGTTTAGTCTCCTAGGCAGGATGAGTTCCCCCGGGGAAATAACTAGATTCTATTTGTCTGTGTTTCTATTTTGTCCAACAGATGAACTCCTCACCTGTATGTCCTCATTTCTACTCTTGCCATTTGCCGGTGTTTATGAATTTCTCTGGCTGCTGATAGAAACTTTGCCACATTCGGTTACTGCAGCAGGAGCACGTGCACCCGTGGTGACCTTTAGTGTTGTTTTTTTTTGGGGGGGGGTGGGGTAGGGGGGTGTGCTAATGAAGCTTTGTCTGAATGATGGCTGGGAATCCAGCTGCAGAAAGCTGGCTGGCTCTCCCTGCCTCCCCTTGTTGGGAGGAGATGAAAACAGAAGCATAATTACAATGTACGCCTTTAGTGTAAAGCTGCCACTTGGGATTAGAGGTAGGCTTCTTTTTATTAAAAATGTTAAATAGTTACCTCAAAAGTTCAATGAATCCATTGACATTTCTTTGTATTTAAGCCTGCATGGAGGCGGGGGCTGGAGGCTGGGAGGGGCGAGGAGAAATTTGAAAAAATACTTGGCACCTATGTTATCCTTAGCCAGGAAAACAGATTTCGAGCCTTAAAAGCAATATGATTTTGTTAAAATGTTTTCCAGCAAGAATAATATTGCTTTAATTTGCCCGTTACGGTACACATGTGTATTGGTGTAATTACCCGTGATAATTTCTCCGAGGGTTTGCAAAACATACAGATGGTCACCTTTTGCGTGGGTTTTATGTGTCCATATAAATAAACATGTGGCTAAGATGGCCATTACATCTATCTAGATACTAGGGCGTAATGTGCCCTTTCCAGGAAGATGGCGGGGTGAATGCCATTTCCAAGAAACTACTCCCTTTTTTTTCTCTTACAGCAATTAAATGAGCATTTCTTTTCCTTTTCTTAACCCTTGCCTCTTACAGTGTCTCCTCACTTCTCTGGGTGTTGCCATCAACCAAGCAAATTTCATAGGGCTTTCCTTTCTGTAGCCTTTTTTTAAAGAAAGCAAGTAAATATATTGAAAACAATGTTTCAAATTATGTCTCTGCATCTCTGAAAATGTATCACAGAATCTACAGCTATTAAAGTAAACATGGCCTGCCTTATCCTAGAGCAGGACTTACTGTGAATAAAATATCCTAGCTTCTATTGGTGAAACTTCTTTCAGCAAAAAAACGATAAACTCCAATAGGATATTCCACATTTCTAATCTAACCAGATAAGAACTAATCTACCTCAGGAGCAGGCACACTGTAACGAGCAAAAATGCCAGTCGATGGCCAGTGTTGTTGTTGTTTTTTTTTTAAATAAAATGTTAGTAGAACGCCAACACACCCATTCATTTCTGTAATCACAATGGCTGCCGTCTGGCTCCATCCATCAACTGGAGAAGCTGCAAATATTTCCTCAGAGACTGTAACCCCCCAATACAAATATTTACCCTCGGGCTCTTGACAGAAAAAGGTGCAGAGCCTTTTTAAAAATTACTTTAGACCTGCACCGGGGTCAAATTTCTTAAGCTAATTAATGCATGAGGGGCTTTACCACCAACCTGGCTTTCTAATCCCAAAGCCAAATATTAGCTTGAAAAGATAAGATGGCCACATTTTTGTTCAAAATATTTGCTCTCTCTGGGAGGAGGATTATATTTCTGGCTCCTTTACCATCAGACCCGGGCATAGAACTTCTCGCCCAATGAACTGTGTGAGTTGAATAATGTGGTTCACCTGCAGAAAGCTTTGCAAACCCAACGCATGCTCCGCCATGCCATTTCTTCCATCTGGAAGGAGAGCTGTGATGTCTTAGAAGCTGTTGTGACAGTTTGAATACTTAGTCAAGGCCACACAGACTAGAGTGGCAGCTAAGCCACGGTACTGAACAGTGTGGAGGAGAGATGAACCCGTATTCTGTTGAAAGCCACCTAGACCAGCGGTTCTCAACCTGTGGGTTGTAACCCCTTTGGGGGTCAAATGACCCTTTCACAGGGGTCACCTAAGACCATCGGAAAACACCTATTTCCCATGGTCTTAGGCACCAACACACCGCTCCTCAGTGTAGCCAAGTGTAGTAATATAGTTTACTGTTGTCCTATGAAGACTGTTGCCCATGCTACACCACGATTCAAGACAAAATTTCATTTATTTGTCATTAGAAATAAATATTTCACCATATATAATTACATATTGTTTTTGTGATTAATCACTATGCTTTCATTATGTTCAATTTGTAACAATGAAAATACATCCTGCATATCAGATATTTACATACAGTTCATAACAGTAGCAAAATTATAGTTATGAAGTAGCAACAAAAATCATTTTATGGTTGGGGGTCACCACAACATGAGAAACTGTATTAAAGGGTAGCAGCATTTGGAAGGTTGAGAATCACTGACCTAGACTTTGTGTGTTGCTTCTCATGGACAATAAGGAAACTGAAGTTGAGCGCTAAAAAGTTCTTTGAAGGAAGATGTTTTAATTTGGCTCCTTGAGAGATGAGAAAGCCGGAGCGGAGATCAAATAAGCAAAGTCAGCAACAAACAAATCAATGGAATTCTTAAAGTCTGAGCCCAAATGGAAAACAATTGAAAACCGCTTCTTCTCAGTAACTCAGCATCACAACAAGTAGACGCTAGCAGCGTAGATTGTCCAGAAGTGACACAACTGAAAAAAGCGCAGGGGTAACTGAAATAAAAACAAGAAGCATTAAGCCTCAGGGAAGCAAAGTTAAAGATCAACCTGATGTTGTCCCCTTCCTAATACTACACACAGACAATAAAGAAACTGGTGTTTGATTCCATTATTTGACAAGCCAGAGAGATGTCTGTTGTATTCCTCATGATTCATATACTTGCCTCTAAAAAAATTAAACTAATTTCAGAACTAATGTATCTATCATCTATCTATCTACCTACCTACCTATCTATCTATCTATCCATCTAATAAAAGAGTGATATGCAAATTGACCAGACCTCAGCCACACCCACAAGCCATGCCCATAAGCCAATCAGGAACAAATATGCAAATAAACCCAACCAAGATGTCTGCAGCCACAGAGAACAGGAGGGAGGCTTGGGTTTACCTAGCAATGGAGGAAGCCAAGCTTTCCATACACCCTGGCTGGCCCAGGCCTCAGCTTAAAGATACAAAGTTTCAATTATAGAAGATAAACAAATCCCAACAGAAATGGTTGTGGCCACAGAGCAAGGAGGAGGCTTGGCTCTACTCCAGGCTACAAATTTTTCAATTGTGGAAGATAAATAAATCCGAGATACCAGGGCCTTAACATGGGTTGCTGGGGTGTGTGACCGATCTGCAAAACACTATAGGCCCCTCACCCAGGCCGCCCTATGCCCCAAGGAAACCCCCACCCTGATTCAGGACACCCTTCAGGGCAAACCAGCTGGTCCCTACCCATGCACCGGGCCTCTATCCTATCTAATAAAAGAGTAATATGCAGATTGACCATCACTCCAACACACAAGATAGCTGTCCCCATATGGCCAAAAATCCTGCCCCAATGTGGACACAAGATGGCCATCAAAAGATGGCCAAAAGGGGAGGGTCCAGGTCTGCAAAAGAGGGCAGTTGGGGACAATCAGGCCAGCAGGGGAGGGCAGTTGGGAGGGGGGTCAGGCCTGCAAAGGAGGACAGCTGGGGGCAATCAAGCCTAAAGGGGAGGGCAGTTAGGAGTAACCAGGCAGGCATTTGGTACATGCCCTTGACTGGAATTGAACCTGGGACCTTCAGTCCGCAGGCTGATGCTCAATCCACTGAGCTAAACCAGCTAGGGCTAGGCTTTTATATATAGAGGATATATAACATCCTTAGACCAACTGTTATAACTGCTATAAAAATTTAACAATGAAATCACAAAGAGTAAACCAATGAAAAGTTTACACAAAATGCCTATGCTAATTGATGACAAGAAACTGTGTTTCTCTAAAGGATAAAATAAAATATTAATATCTACTTTTTGCAAAGATATAGAAAAATCATGTATCTTGCCCCCCCCACACACACACACATACACTTCACTGGTGAGATTGTACAATGATAAGATCTTTCTAGTAAGTCACAGCTTGATAGGTATCAAAGATCATTACAATGATCATAACATTTGATCCAATAATTATGCAACTAGAAATTTACCCTAAGGAAATAATTAAGTATGTAAGAACATATTAATTTACAAGAATGATAATCTAATCATAATTGATGACAAAAATTTCTAAATTATATATATATCCTAAAATATGGAACTGGCTAAATAATCACGCCAGGTCTTTCTATGGAATTTACTTAGCAATTAAAGGTTTGGTCATAAAAATAATAATAACATGAAAACAAGGTCATGGTGGATTATCCAGGAGAACAAACCAAGGAACAACAAGATAACATTCATTATACAGAGTATATATTAACATAGGAAAGAAGAAATATACAAAAGTGACACTAGAGATTAACTGTCGATTGTTACATTAAGGATGTTATTTAATGCCTTCTTGTCTGTATTTTCTAATATGCACAGATTGCTTTAGGTAAACAAATAACATTTAAGTTAATAAATTATTAAAAATAATAAGGATGCTACAGAAAATCTGTGTATATGATAAATATGTATTATACATTTATATATACTATGTTAAGTATATTATCCCATGTAATAAAAGGCTAATATGCTAAGTGTTCAGTCATCTGTTCCACCAATCAAAGCTTAATATGCTAATGATATGTTAAGTCTGCTCAACTGCTCGCTATGATGTGCAGTGACCACCAGGTGGCAGACGCTCTGACAGGTAGGTTAGCTTGCTGCTGGGGTCCATTCAATTGGGACTGAGTGAGGTGGGCCAGACACACCCTGGAGCCCTCCCACGGTTCCTCCCTGGTCCTGATCTTGCACTGGGGGGAGGGTCCTTCAGCCTGGCCTGTGCTGTCTCGCGCAATCGGGGACCCCTCAGGGAATGTCGGAGAGCTGGTATTGGCCTGATCCTTCAGGCCAGGCCGAGGGACCCCACTGGTGCATGAATATATCATAAAATATAATATGTTATCTCTCTCTCTCTATATATGTATACATACGTATATATGTATACATATTTCTCCTAATACATTTTTATCTCCTACTCCTAATACAGGCATCTATTGCCACTTTATGTAAGTGACATCCCTAAAATACTCTCCATCATGTATTTCTTTATAGTTACTTTAGAGCATGTGTCAAAAATCTCTAAATGACTGGTAGATTTATATATTTGGCTACTGTCTGTTTCTCCCTAGTGAGTCCTTGCTTTCCAAAGACCTTGCTTATTACTTGTTGAGTTCACATCTCTTGTTTTTAGAAGTCAGAACAGTAATTTACACATAATAGATCCTCAGACAATATTTACTAAGTCAGAAATTTATTTTAAGTATTTTAAATTTATTTCTAAGTTTAATTGCTAATACTCATTTGGAAATTGCATTTATATTCCTAAATAAATTGATTTCTAGTTGTTTCTTTAGTTCATATTTATCTGCTTTTAAAGTTATTCCAATTTCCTTTTATAAAAATAGCATTTGAAAATGACATCATATATGTACTTATGTTTTCTCAATGCCATAAATTGTTTAGAGAGTATAAAAATCATTTGCCATTTAAATAATGTAACCTGCTTGGGATAATATCTGAATCTTCCATTTTGTGTGTGGTAACCATTTTAAAATTTCATATGGTTATCAACATTTTTATCTTACTTTATATTCTTTATTTTCTATGTATTATTTTTTAAAAATATATGTATATTTTTATTGATTTCAGAGAGGAAGTAAGAGGGGGAAATAGATACATCACCATTGAGAGAGAATCACTGATTGGATGCCGCCCGCATGACCCTACTGGGGACTGAGCCAGCAAACCAGGCATGTGCCTTCACTGGGAATCCATGACCTGGTTCATAGGTCAATGCTCAATCACTGAGCCAGACTGGCCGGGCTATGTATTCTTTTTTAACATGTTTTTTTCTTGCAGTCATATTTAATTTAGATTTTCAAAATGATTTGTGCAAGATTACGTAAATACATATATAATTTTAATATATATGTTAATATTTTTCACTAAGTACTTCTGAATACTATTTGTAATTTCCTGATTTTTGTTCTTGATTTGTCAAGCTTAATATTACATTCTTAAAAAGGTACCTTTAAAAAATTTACTTGTGATAGTTTTCTAATATTATTTATTTCTATTCTGATTGTTAATACCTATATTTGTTTTGCTGCTAAAAATGGTAATAAGACAGTTGTATAAATTTTATATTTCTAAATTTTGTAGTTCACTGTTATTTCTTTATCTGTGTATAAGTAAGAAGCATTTGAAAAAAATGCTTTCTTTTGCATTTTGTTTCTAGAGGTTGATATTACAACAATTAAATTTTTGTTACTTTTATATTTTTATATGATAATTATCACAAATGTTAGAAATGTTCTTTAAGAAAATACTTGTTTATATTCCAAACTAATAATGATTCTTGGATATGCCACCAATTTAACATAGCTTGTTAATAATATTTAACAACCATATAAAAATATATATATATATATATAAACTTTAAAACATACCCTGACTTGAGAGTAGTTAAGATTTTAAAGATATTTGTTTTAGAATTCAGGGTTTATAGTCATTTATGTCATGAAAACATAGTGACATTCACAAATATATTTAAGGCAGAATTATTTAAAACCGTAAAATAAATTTTAAATAAATGCCTAAAACTAGATGAACATGTAAGTAATCCATGTTAAATCTATATCTTATGCAGCAATATAAAATAGTTATGAACATATAATTATGAGAATATTTATGAAAGAACATTAAATTAACAAGAAGATTAAATATATATATACCAACACTAGAGATAAAATTCCCTACAAGCATGCTTGCTTATGGATAAATCACAAGGGATAGAGAGAGAAAAATATCTAAAGAGCATTTAGTGTTCCCAGCGATTAGACCAGCAGTTCTCAACCTGTGGGTCGAGACCCAGGGGTCGCCTAAGACCATCGGAAAATGCAGATATTTACGTCATGATGCATCACAGTAGCAACATTTCATGGTTGGGGGTCACCGCCACATGAGGAACTGTATGCAAGGGTCGTGGCCTTAGGAAGGTTGAGAACCGCTGGATTAGACAGAGGAGAGTCTACATTTTTACCCCCAGGCTCCCAAGCAAATTTTGTTCTAAGGTCATTTTCACAATGACAGAAAAGAGAGAAAGAAAGAAAGGAAGAAAGAAAGAAAGGAAGGAAGGAAGGAAGGAAGGAAGGAAGGAAGGAAGGAAGGAAGGAAGGAAGGAAGGAAGGAAGGAAGGAAGGAAGGAAGGAAGAGAGGAAGAGAGAGAGAGAATGAGAGAGAGAGAGAGAGAGAGAGAGAGAGAGAGAGAGAGAGAAAGAAGAAGAAGAAGAAGAAGAAGAAGAAGAAGAAGAAGAAGAAGAAGAAGAAGAAGAAGAAGAAGAAGAAGAAGAAGAGAGGAAGAGAGGAAGAGAGAAAGAAAAAAGAAAATACAGCAAATTCAGAGATGTGAAGAAAGCAGAGAAAGCCAGTCTGCAAGATCTATCTCCTCCTCCTCCTTCCCCTCTCCCCTCCCCCTCCCCCACCCCCTCAGGGCTGAGAGGCGGTAAGAGACTAGTTGCAAGTCCTCTCATCTTTCCTACTGAGACACTGAGACAGCAAGGCCACAGGTAGACCTGAGCCAAGTGGTTGAGAGCCCCGTGGATGGAACTGAGTCCAGGTCAAGACAGCTGTTCCCTTGAAAGAATCATGTTTCCTAACAAAATAATATGAATCTGGTCACTTATCTTTTCTGTGTATAAGAATTTCTCCCAACTGAAGATTGAAGACACATATGAACAAGGTTCAAGGAATGGCCATAATTATGTTTGTTATTCAAGCCACAACTGTTTTCTGCAGTCAAGTTTCCCCCAAATCACGGATTTGACTACTTAATCTCTCCTCTCACTTTTTTCTCCCATTTATATGTCTTAAATTCCCAATAAATTTCACATTGCTGAGGAAAAGTCCCATGTCTCACCTTTTTATATCTACTACATGCTTTGTAAAAGTTTGGTGTACAGTAGACACCCTTCTCTGCAAGAGATACTTTCTAAGACCCCCCCGGGTGACTGCCTGAAAATATGGGTATTACTGAACCCTATATATACTATGTTATTTCGTATTCATACATAGTACTGATAATAAAGTTTAATTTGTACATTAAACACAGTACGAGATTAACATCAATAACTGATATTAAAATAGAATGATTATTATTATCATGCCCTAACCAATTTAGCTCAGTGGATAGAGCATCGGCCTGTGGATTCAAGGGTCAATTTCGGTCAAGGGCAGGTACCTTGGTTGCAGGCACATCCCCAATAGGGGGTGTGCAGGAGGCAACTGACCGATGAGTCTCTCATCAATGTTTCTCTCTATACCTCCCTCTTCCTCTCTGTAAAAAAAAAATCAATAAAATATATTAAATAAATAAATAAATAAATAAATAAATAAATAAATAAATAAAATAGAATGATTATAACAATTGAGGTGAGGTCATAAAATTTATGTGAATTTTGGGGGCTGTTTTCAAGTAAAGTAAGAGGTATCTGAACACACGCACTGAGGTTCCATAGCAGTGATCTGATCACCAATGGGGCAACTAAGAGGCCAGCAGGCAAGAAGCAGGTAGCACATGTAGCAGAGATAGACTGGACAAAGGGATGGCACATCCCAGGTGGGGCGGAGCAGGACAGCATGAGATTGCATCATGCTACTCAATGTCAGGGCACACGATTTTAAGCTTTTGAACTGTTTATTTCTAGATTTTCCATTTAATATTTATGACAGCTTGATCACAGGTCACTGTGGTTGGTGAAACCACAAATAAAGGGGGACTACATCTCTCTCCTTGCAAAATTGTAAAATACCCAAAAATAAAAATTAGTAGCAAGGCAAGCAAGGAATGTACAAGATAAGATAACTGGGTGCTCCCTGGCCAGAGCTGTTAGATCTTGTACAGAGGGACACTGAAGAACCTTTCTTTAAACCTTTCCATGTTTGGGATACTTTTTCTTAACAATCTGAATTTCTGAACAGTTATCAATTCTGTCCTTCTACAGCAGCGGTTCTCAACCTGTGGGTTGAGACCCCTTTGGGGATCGAACAACACTTTCACAGGGGTCGCCTAAGACCATCGAAAAACACAGATACAATTCATAACAGTTGCAAAATTACAGTTATGAAGTAGCAACAAAAATAATGTTATGGTTGCGGGTCACCACAACATGAGGAACTGTATTAAAGGGTCGCGGCATTAGAAAGGTTGAGAACCACTGCTCTATAGTGACCTAACTATGAAGACACCCACATGCTGGAACAAAACAGTGGTGTTTTCATCCCTGAGGAGACTTGCAGAATCTCAGAGTTCAGGACTGCTTAGTCTTTATCCATTCGGTCAATGCGGACTGGACACGGAGTATGCCGAGTGGGTGTCCTTCCTCCAGGGAACATCCATGCCTACTATGCACCTGGTGCTGTGTATGGTAGAGGAGAAAATGAAGCCCTGGCTCTTTGGGGCTCAGAGCCTAATTGAGAAGACAGATGCGCAACCAATTACAGTGGAATCTGACATGTCTTTGCAGGATGCTATGGGGCCTCAGGGGAGCACCTCCTCATGTCAGGGTTTCTGAGTCAAACAGAATTTACCACTGAAATCACGGTGTTTATTGACTGCACAAAGTATCCATAATTTACTTTTATGCCTCAATTTGAAGGTTGAAATCTTAAAAAAAAAGAAGGCATGACACAATTCTCTAACTCCTGAACCTGAGAAAATAAAAATAACTTATATTAATTAGATGACTCGGAGTCCTTTTGCTAAATACACAATATCATCCTGACTGTCACTCCGTAATGACCCCGAAACCAGTGAGTCATAAAGGACTTATTTTCCCCCAAATTAAATAATCCCAGCCTGCTATGTTTTTAGATTCTTGTATCTGCTTTTAATGATTCTGTGTCTCTTGCTGTGCTGCCTGATATCGCTGTAAAAATAGTTTTGCCATAATTATTCTTTGTTTTGCATAAAAGTGATGTAAGTGTGTAATCATTGGACTTATTTTTCACATCATGATACACTCTATTGGTACTATAATGCAGTAGGATAAATGGTTCTCTACTTCAGTCTTCCCATCTGTTATGTGAGTAGAATGACAGACAATAACGATAGGGTGATAAACTAATAAGGAGCTCCAAAAAGTCAAAAGAACCATCCATAGCACAAGGTTTCAGAATTATGAAGCAAGCGAAGTGATATTCTAGGTTTGTGAGGGATAATTGAATAGTTAATCTTATTCCTTATTACTTTGCAAAAGCTTTCAACACCTCATTGTGTTCAATTACACTCCTGATTGCTCAGATGGAGAGAATTGGGGAGACTGGGTAGACACTTCACTGTAAAATGCTGATGATGGAGTGTTTTCTTGGTGCCCTTGGGTCCTGAAAGAGCAGGCCTGGGTGTCTTGAAGGCATCTGTGATTTTGAGGTGCTGTTTTAATCTGCAGTATTATCAGCGAGTGGCCTCGGTCAAAGATTCAAGGGCCAGGTTGACTTAAGAAAGAGAGGCCCAAAGGTCCTTGCTTCACTCCAGATCTTGCTGGAAACAGGGGCAATGCTAGACTAAGTCAGCCTGAGGGCATCTGTAATCCATGAGCTGATTTCCTCTGTACCCATTTTTGTTTGTTCTTCTCCTTAAAAACTCTACCTTAGACAGAGGATGAGTCCATATTCTGTGAAGAGCTGTGGCTTTCTGAAGAAGGATAGACATGAAACAGAATTTCACTCCTTGAACTATACTTCCCTTCTGCTTCCATGGTATAAGTGGAGATGAACCCCTTTAGGACAAGAATATCACAAAGATGTATTAAAGGTTACACCCTTCAATCTGTAATGTGAATACATATCTTAGGTGCCCAGTCATTATTTCTTCCTGGTAGGTACAACATCTAGAAATGTTATTTTATTTATCTTTCTCAAAAAACTAAAGGAAGACTCAAGAGCAAGAGAAAAAGCTATGCCTTTCATTGATTCAATCTCCACTATGCCTTGTCAAACATTCGGAATTCTTGTCCTCACTGAATTTATAAAGCCAGCAAGAAAGACAGACATTGAGCGAGGAGGGCTAGTGTAATCGGGGTTTTGTGGGCAACGTGCCAGGATATACGGGCGAGTAGACTATGAAGACTGAGGATGGGCGTGGAGGCGAGAAAACTTTCTCACAGAGCAGGATGCATAGCTGAGACACAAGTAAGAGTTAGGAGGTGGGTAGGCTTGGCTGAGGAGCGGGATTTTCACCATGCAGACCAAATAACACGTGCTAAAGCACAGAAATGTTATACGTTAAGAGGCAGTTTGATAGGGCCTGAGAGAAAATGCATGTGAGCAAGCCAAGAATGGGAGAAGCAGAAGGTGTGAGATGAAGTGGGAAAGGTAGAGCATGCCTAGGCCTTAAGGAATGTTTTATCTCAATGGTAATGGGAAACCAGTTTAAATCTTTAAAATTTTCATGAAAAAATGGATGGTTGCCATCATCTCCTATGCATTTTAGAAAGATCACTCTCCCTACATATGAACAATAGGTCACAAGAGGTAGAAGACAGCCCCTTTAGTAGAGGGCTTGCTTTTTTATCTTTAAACACAATGAGCAGAATATGTTTAATGGGGGTTTAGACCACAGCTGATAAAGCTGCCTCACTAGAATCAAGGTTCATAGAAGAAGAAGAGCGCAAGGCAGAACTCATACTTGTATACTCACCTGACTTCTGTGATATTGAATCCCATCACCTTGGGTGTCAAGAGAAGGGTGGGTGAGAGAAAAGTACAGATCGGCACCCAATAAGAATCTGCCTACATATCCCTCAGTTCCTTTTTTTTAAATATATATTTTTATTGTTTAAAATATTACAGGTAGTTGTACATATGTCTCCTTTTTTTTTCTTATTGACCTCCCCCAAGCCTTCCCCACCCCCTAGTACATGCCCTCATCTGTTACCCCATGCCAATGTCCTGTATCCATTGGCTATGCCTACATGCATGCATACAAGTCCTTCGGTTGATCTCTTACAGCCCCCTCCGACTCCCCAGCCTCCCCTGCCTTCCCAGTGTAGCATGACAGTCTGTTCATTGCTTTTTGCCTCTGTATCATATCCCTCAGTTTCTCTCTGTTGCTCAGCTCTAGCAGGTCAGGATCTGAATACGAGCCACAGTCAGTGATTATGGTTGACACACAGCGTGCAAAGGGATCTCAAGATGTGCTCCCCAAAAATATACAGTCCCAGAGAGTTCATCACTGGAAGTACATGATCTTGTGTAACCCCGGAGGTCCGCCCAAGGTAAGTCATAGGACGTGGCGTGTGGAACAAAACAGCTAAACTCCTATTGAGTCGGGCAGCTCAAAGCACAGAGCTGTCCATCAAGGGCAGGGTCAGCGGGAGAATCATAGGAAAGCCTTCCCGAAGCCATATGCTCCTTCGAAAGCCCAGGGATGGGAATTCAGGTTTCCTCTCAATGCTTCTTAAAGTGGCAGGTGCCTAGGGCAAGGTATGGGAATGGCACCTATATGTTATGCCTTAGCTACCTGTCACATATAAAAAATTAAAAAACAACTGAACAATTTCTATGGCCATTGTAGGCATTGGTGAACACACAGTTGTGCTGAATATGTATTTAATTAAATCAAATATTTTAAAGTAACCATTCATTTTTTTAAATATTTTTTTATTGATTTCAGAGAGGAAGGGAGAGGGAGAGAGAGAGAAACACATCAATGATGAGAATCATTGATTGGCTGTGTCCTGCACATTCCACATTGGGGATAGGAGACTATAACCAGGGAATGTGCCCTGATTTGGGTCATAGTTTGACGCTCAACCCCTGAGCTCACACCAGTCAGTCAAGTCATTATGGCCTATTAGACAGTTAGGAAATCTGAGGTAATGAATTAAATTACTTTTATCAAATCACTTTTATATTGCCAAGTCTTTAGCAAACATTTGAACACAAAATCAACATAGTTAGCAGTTAATAGATTTTTTTTAGTTTGTTATCTTAAACAAGAGACTGTGGTGATTCACTATCTGTTTTCTTCTTTTCTTCCCTGAGCTCACATCTCTACTTTTACTGTCCATCCCTCCAGATGACAACATCTTGCAGAGAATTAGGTCACTAGATGCTTCTCACAACAAGAAGCTTCAAACTTGTAGAAGAGGGGATTCGTTTACCTCCCAGGAAGTCATTTTAACTTCACTCTAAAAGGAAAACTCAGGACTTCATATTGAAAAAATAAAAGAAAAAATAAGAGTGCTCTTTCCTCTCCACTGTATCTTTCCCTGCCCAAGTTTCAAGCCATAGCATCCTGCTTCAGACTCTGCTCTCTCAGTTCTGGAAGATACAGTATGGGATGTGATGGACACAGCACACTCTTATTGGCATCTTCCCACACAACACCCTGGTGATTGATCTCAATCATTATTTCCTCTGTGTCTCGATCAGCTAGAAGACTGAAGGGTACACAGTAGGCACTCAATCAATTTTGGATGAATAAGTCATTGAGTGACATTATAAAATTGATACATATTAACTGCAGAAATTTTGGGAAAAATATATGTGTATGTGTGTACATGTGTGTGGAATATTGCTGCCCTGAGTTAACCACTGTTAAAGGGTCACTGAAAACTTTAGGATGGTTCCCTTTTTTTAAAAAAAAAAAAATATATATATATATATTATTGACTTTTCACAGAGAAGAAGGGAAAAGGATAGAAAGCCAGAAACATTAATGAGAGAGAGACATGGATAAGCTGCCTCCTGCACGCCCCCTACTGGGGATGTGCCTGCAACCAATGTACATGCCCTTGACCAGAATCCAACCCAGGATCCCTCGGTCCCCAGCCTGAGGCTCTATCCACTGAGCCAAACCGGCTTCGGCACCCTATGAAATTCTTGAAGCTTCTGAAGAGGTCATACTGATAAAATCTGGGAAAGTTAATCAAGGCACTCAAGAAGGCCAGGGAGCGGCCATGATTGAAAAGAGATGCTGAGAGAATATATTAGGATGAATCTTTTCAAATAAGCTTAAGCAAGCAATAGAATCATTTACTCCAGAAAAAAAAAAATCTCACTGAAGTGCCTTAGGAACATAGTTCAAAGGAAGAGCAGGTTGTCTATAACTTTATGAAAAAAATAAAATAAAACAACAACTTACAGCTCTGAAAGTTTCTGTTTATACCAGATAATACAGAGCACTTGATCCCTCTCACCCCGTAATCTCTGAATCTCAATTATTTCCCTTGATATGTCCCAGACTCCAATTTAATTCTTCTTTGACTGGCAGAGAGAGCTGTTCACACTCCAATATTTACAGAAAACATCAATTTCCATAAGCCTAGATACTTATGAATTACATTAGAATTATTCGCGTGATATATGGCAAATGTAATGCTGACCTAGTTAGAATTTTTCCAAAAGTGCTTTGTTAGTGCATTTGAGAAGTTTAATATGCAGGGTGGCCTGTTTAGAACAGGTTCCACTTAATTCATCATGGCCAGCTGCAGTGACAGATACTTTAATTTTTTGGCCAGGAACGAGCTTATTTAATCCAAAATATTCACGTCCACACTCCCTCGGACACACAGGAGTGGCCACAGCCCCGCGGGTTGTGACGATTTCTGATTTTTCGCTAACCTCTCTTTGCTTACCACAAGGCCATGTATTTAATTCCTGATTCTCATGAATCTATTCTAAAACTCTTGCAAAATCCCGTGACCCAAGATTCTTCAGGCAAGGGATTTCCAAAATCATTGCTCCTCAGACTATCCATGCTCTGACCTACCAGAAAACAAATCTCAAAGTCATCAACTAATTACGTAAGAAAATGTAATTTCTATGTCCTAGCACATAAAAATGTTTGGCCACAGAGTTACAGCTCAGAAATATTAAAAATACAAGGAAGAAACTAGCAAAAAATAAAAATAAAATGTCAGTAATTCATTCAAAAAATATTAATGGAAAGCCTACTCTTTGCCAGTCATGGGGTCAGGGCTGAGGGTTCAAAGAGCGAACAAAACAGATGGAGTGCATCTTTGATGAATTTTGCAGTGTACAGGCAGATAGAGATATTAATCAAGCTACCTCAAGATAAATATGAAGTGGCAAAGGTGAGGAATCCAGCAGTGGGGTGTACCAAGATATGAAAGCCTTTGATTAGGGAATGTGGTATGGTAAAAAAAAAAAAACAATGACTGAGCTAAGATTTGAATGGGAATTGTGGGTCTCAAGGCTGAGGGTTGAGAAGGGAATGGCATGAGAGAGAGAGAGTGCAAGCCAGTATATTTAGAATTGAAAGAGAAGGTACACGTGCTGAGAAAGATCAGCTTGGAAAGGTGGAGAGGACACAGACAATACGGAGGTGTTTAAAACATGTTATACTACAGCCCTCACTGGTTTGGCTCAGGGGATAGAGCGTTGGCCTACAGACTAAAGGGTCCCAGGTTTGATTCCAGTTAAGAGCATATACCTTGGTTGTGGGCACATCCCCAGTAAGAGGTGTGCAGGAGGCAGCTGATCAGTGTTTCTCTCTAGTCCTCATCCTTGCTCTCTGTAAAATCAATAAAAAATATAAAAAGTAATTATATATATATAATGGTAAACTACAAATAATTATAATTGTTGACTCAAAAAGGATCTAAAGCTATAGATTCAGTCACATAATTCACTCACAATCTTGATTTCTTACACTAGTATTTTATTATTTATTCCTCCATTAATGACAGTAATACACACGCCATGCTAGGTGTGCTCAGAAAAGGAAATGTTTAAATGGAATTGGGTTGAATTATTGTGGATATTCTGTTTCAAAGCAAGATCCTGATGTGGATGGTCCAAAACCTTTTCATATTCCTTTCTTAGATTTGATTTTCAATGTTTGTATTGATTTCAGAGGGAGAGAGGGAGAGAAAGAGAGAGATGGAAACATCCATTATATGAATCACAGATCAACTGCTTCCTGTATGGCTGCCCTCCCCCTCACTGTGGATTGAGCCTACAACCCCAACATATGCCCTTACTGGACACTGAACCACTGAGCACACTGGCAGGGCCCAAATGTGTTTGACTTTAAACCATGTTCTTCGTGGGTCACTGTAGCATGCGTATCTTTTGTTTCTATTTGCCACAACACGTCTCTGTACACTGACCCACGGAGTTAGCTAGCAGGTGGCCCATGGAATCATGGATGTCCCCCAGTCGATAACGACAGTAAAATACACTCACACAGGTGCCCTGTCACTTCTCTGATTCTCATGGTGCTGGAGTTACTGTGGAGGAAAAAAAATCGAAACCTGTTTTCAACTGGAGTGCGGAAAGATATATAGAGAGAATAAAGCCATTGGCAGAACTTCAATTTAAACATGGCCACAAAGGTACTGACGTTTGGGGAGAAAAAGGCTGATGTGATACCCAACAAAATAGTGTATCTTCTGAGGCTCGATGGGATCCATACTTCAAAGGGACAGACTTGCAGGGGATCTTTTCCCCATTTGACAGGAGATGGGAAAGAAAGCGGGTACTGTACCTCAAGGGGCCTTGGAGATTAGGAGCAGGACAAATGCATAGGTAACCATGGGCCTGGAAAGAACCAAAGGACTTATCTGCATGCAGATAAGCATAACCAGTGAACACAAGACATTGGGGGGTTGGGATATGCGTGGGAGGTAGGGGCAATGGGGAGATATGTATACATGTAACACACACACACACACACACACACACACACACACACACACACACACAAAAGTGCAGTGGCCCTCTGCAAGTGGAGGGGACCAACGGTGAGGGAGAACTACAGGTAGGAGCAGGCAGGGGCAGCAGGAAGAGCAGGCACTGCCAAAACACAGACCGTGGCCAGGAATCTATGAGGAGACAACGCCCCCTGTATTCCTGGGGAGATCCTGGGAGAGACACATGGACAAGGAAGTATACATTTCTGACATTTCAAAGTAAAAGCTACCGAAACTGGTTTGGCTAAGTGGATAGAGTGTCAGCCTGAGGACTGGAAGGTCCCAGGTTTGATTCTGGTCAAGGCATGTGCCTTGGTTGCAGGCACATCTCCGGTAGGGGGAGTGCAGGAGGCAGCTAATCAATGTCTCTCTCTCATTGATGTTTCTAATTCTCTCTCTTCCTTCCTCTCTGTAAAAAGTCAATAAAAATATATTTAAAAAAAAATTAAAAGTAAAAGCTACTAATCGGACATATCCGGAAGTAGTCATTCTCATAAAACACGTATTGGTGGGGTATATAGGTCAGCCAATTTCTGTCTTGAAACCATCTCTCCCTGGACTTGAAGCATTTTTAGGCAATATTGTTCGTGTGTGTGTGTGTGCCTGTGCTTATATGTGTGTATGTGTATGTGTATACATACATGATCAAAGTAATATCAAGAATAGTTTAATGATTAACAACTCCTCATCTTGGAACATTTCTAATGCTAAGAAGGGAAGCACTGCGTATCACCAGATGCCAAGACTCTCTAAGAAAGGAATAAAATAGTCTGTGAATTGAGAATCGAGGTCATATCTGTAGGCCCTCGCCTACATTTCTCTGTAACGTGTCCTCTTTGCTTCCTTTGATGAGAAGCACCCGTGATGGGAGAAGACATGCTAAACTGGAAAGGGTTCTGCAAGAGAGACAGAGGGGTGTCTCTTAAGTCAGCCGATTTAAACTGCGAGTGCAAATTGGCATCACCTATGGCCACGTTGCCAGGAGGGAATGTGGCGTCAATTAGGTTTCATTAAACTCTGAAAGGCAGGCCTGTCTCTTCTCTCATCAACTTATCCAAAGACAAAAGTCGATGCCTCCAGCACAATAGTCAATTATGAAGTGCTGGCACATATTTCATTAATGTTTGCTTGCTTCTCACAAATCCATCTCAAAGGGCAGAGGCCGGGTATAAGTAGAACTCCATTTAGCATACATGCAAAAGATACTTTGATTGTGATCTGTGAGATTAAATTTTCACTAGACTTATGTATTCCTTGAAGAAAAGGGTAGTATCTTTCATTTATTAAACATATATTAATAACTTTTGAAAGTAGTACAAAAGTAGTAAAAAAAAATAAAAAGGCAACACCAACTCGTTCCTCACACAGCTGCCATTCTAGGGCTTCCCAAACATGTCCATCATGCTCACTCTATGCCAAACATCATTCAAAGCTCTTTTTAAAAATATATATATTTTATTGATTTTTTTACAGAGAGGAAAGGAGAGGGATAGAGCGTTAGAAACATCAATGAGAGAGACATCGATCAGCAGCCTCCTGCACGCCCCCTACTGGAGATGTGCATGCAACCAAGATACATGCCCTTGACCAGAATCGAACCTGGGACCTTTCAGTCCACAGGCCGATGCTCTATCCACTGAGCCAAACAGGTTCTGGCACATTTAAAGCTCTTGACATAGACTAGCATCTTAAGGTAACAATGCTATGGGGGAGATACAAGTCCTGCTTTCTTTGAGCATAGAAGAACTAAAGCAGGGAGTTTAATTGCCTTGCATGAGGGCACAGAACTAGCACGTGGTGCTGCTGGAATCTGTACCCAGCCAGTTTAGCCTCTAAGTCCACGTGCCTGCTCACATCACTATATCATTGCTCTTCTGTTTACACTAGAGGCCTGGTGTACATTTCATGCACCTGTGGGGTCTGTCGGCCTGGCTGCAGGGATCGGGCCAAAACGGGCAATCCAACATCTCCTGAGTGCGAGAGGGCACTCTGCAAAATTTATGTCTGCTCGGCAGCTCCTGTGTTGAGCATCTGCCCTGGGGTGGTCAGTGCACGTCAGAGCTACTGGTTGAACAGTTGAATGGTCAGGCATATATATTGCATTTTTTTTTTTTTTTTAGTATAGGTGTGCACAGTTCTCTGGAAAGAGTAGATGAATGCTGATCAAATATGCCAATTAAAGAATGATGGCAATCATGCTATAGGTGATAATAGTGAGATGATAATGATAACAATGATTTCCATTTATGGAGTACCTTTTATAATAATTATAAACATCACATCATGTAGTCCTATCAATAGCCATAGTGTAAGGTTTTACCAGCTCTATCTGACTGGTGGTAAACAAGAGACTGAGAAAAAATCAAATAATGATAATATGTCACACAGTTGGCTAGCTGTAGAACCAGAATGAAAATTTTGGTCTTTGTAATCACAATACCCATCTTCCAATATATGTAAAATTCACTGATTTGGGGATTTTATTCTGTTACCTACTGATTAAGTGATATGAGATTAATTATTTATAACGTATTGCATATGCATATCTATACTAATAAAATGGTAATATGCTAATTAGAATGGACATCTTCTGGACGTCTTTCTGTACAAAGCCATGGTGGTGGGGGCCAAGGCAGAGGTAGTTAGGGGTGATCAGGCTGGCAGGGGAGAGCAGTTAGAGGTGACCAGGTTGGTAGGAGAGAGCAGTTAGAGATGACCAGGCAGGCATGTGTTCAGTTAGGGGTGATCAGGCAGGCAGGTAAGCAATTAGGAGTCAGTGGTCTTGGATTGTGAGAGAGAAATCTGACTACCAGTTGGGGCCTGATCCCGATTCCGTGAGACAGTTGGCAATCAGACATCCTCTGAGGGACATCTCCCCACCCCACTGTGCATGAATTTTGTGCACTGGGCCTCTACTCTGTGTATAAAGTAAGATTAAAATATCCTCTGTATATGTGCAGTGTATTAAAACAAAAGAATTATGAATTATGGAATAACAAAATAACTCTTCTCTCTTTCTCTCTCTCTATCTACACACACACACACACACACACACACACACACACAGCCCTTTCCTATAGGATAATAATCTGAAAGTCACTATGTATAAGCCATATATCCCAGTGGATCTAAGAGACAGAGTCTGAATGAAATTGAAATTAATGTAATAGACACAATGAGTAAAATACAATTTATGATTTAAAATCCATAAAAAAAACACTCTAAGGGTATTGTCATTTATTCCATATTAAACCCACTTCCCATTTCTAATATGCAAGCCCACATGTTTTTAATATGCTATTTAGCCACACGTTTTACAGACATAAACATCACCATATGAGCTTTCAGTTAGCATTGACTTTTATCCTGAAGAAGCGCCTGTTGGAATGAAATGTTAGGCATGGCTGGGAACTGATGTATGTGGAGATAAAGTGTTGTTAATTCAATTGCTTTATCTGATCCAAAGTCACTTAGATTATATTAAATTAGCCATCTGCCTGGCTTTCACCTTGGAATGTCTGCCAGATGCTGAGTGTGTTTACAGAGTTCATTAGCAGCTCCAACCTTAACAACAACATGCTTGTGGGAACGCTAGTGACCAGTTTCCCTGAGAAGACATCATAGAAAAAAATGCTCAAGCTACACTTAAAATGAGTGGTTTGAGAATAAGATATTTTAGTTTTAAAATCCTTTATATTGGAAGGGATTTGGGGCCAAGGAATCTATCAAATAATGACTTGATCACTTTCACTTATGTTTTGAAGAGCGAAGACGGTTGACCAAGCTCTCGTATGAAGAAAAATATGAATGTCCATAGATCTAGAAATTTATTAATCACATTAGATCTAACATTGCAATGTATACCAAAGAAAGCTATTAATTACATTAGTTCTAATATTGCCATAATACATTGTACATATACAGTCAATTCCAATAAGTGGTTGACTATTATAGCCTCATGATGCATTTCGTTACCATAGCAAATTTTTGGAGATGTGTAAAGCAGGGGTGGGGAATCTTTCCTGCCAAGGGCCATTTGGATATGTATAACATCATTTGTGGGCCATACACAATTATCAACTTAAACATTAGCCTGCTATATTTGATCAAACATTTAATTAACTCACGCTTAAAACCTTGGCAGGGCCAGACCAAAGGATTGCATGGGCCTTGTACAGCCTGCTTGCCGGCTGTTCCCCAGCCCTGGTCTAAGGGAGTGACAAAGAGTACCATTGGTATTGGATCTTGAAAATATTAGATTAATTACACATATCCTAAATCAGATAAATATTTAGAAAAATGTGCTTCAGTTGGGAAGGTAAGCATAGTATGTGGGGAACTAGAGAAAGATGATGTTGGAAAGATATTCAGAGGCTATCTCGGAAAGATCCCTGAATGCTTTCTATGAAATTTTGTCTTTAATTAGTATGTCATAAACAGAGAGCTACTTAACACTTTTAAGCAGAGAAGTCACATGGCAATCGTATAATTTAAAAAGATGAGGAAGTGCAAATTATATGGAGGAGTTATCTGAATTAGTCACTCAAGTTAAGAGACTATTGTAAAGGTGTAGAGGCGAGATCATGAAATCCTTAGCCAACACAGGAAGTGAGATGCAGAGAAAGTGACAGATTTAATGGTTATTTAGAAGATAAGCCGAACAGGACATGTTTCCCAATTAGAAGTTGGAATGTTACCAGAGGGATATGTTTCAGAGAGCTTCCAGGTTTCTGACTGGTACAATAGATCTACATGAGTTGAAATTTGAGAGAAAGGTGATAGAAATTAATTCCAGGGAGTATGGGACCATGATTTTTATCTTTGGATATTTTTAAGTCAAATTAACTCTAATAAGGAGAAAAGGTCAAGACAGTTGAAGGCTGCCAAAAAACACTCCCCTCTGCCCTCATTACTAAAAACACTACTAAACAAACAAAATTAAAGGACCCCAAATTCAGTATTTAAATAAATAAACACATGCATATGTACATACGTGGTACAAAAATAGATGAAATGTATATAAGTTTTCTAAATGAGAGTATATGTAAAATACATTTTAACAATTGTCTAAGACTAGGCTTCATAGTTTAGTTTCTAATTTATCCGTCTGGAAAAAGAAAATCAATAGTGGGAAGTAGTAGTTAAAATTCAATACAAATAAGACCAATATTAACAAGCTGTAGTTTGCTTTAGAGTTTTAAAATTTCCTTCCAGTACAGAATGTCACTAAACTTTAAACAGTACTATAAAACAATTAGAGTATTATTATTATTATACTAGAGGCCCAGTGCAGGAAATTCATGCACCAGGGGAGAGGGGTGTCCTTCAGCCCAGCCTGCTCCCTCTCCAATTTGGGACCTCTCACAATCCAGGACTGCTGGCTCCCAACTACTCACTTGTCTGCCTTCCTGAAAGTCCCTAACCGCTTCGGCCTGCCAGCCTGATCACCCCCTAACCACTCCCCTGCCAGCCTGATTGATGCTTAACTTCACCCCTCACAACCTGTTTGCCCCTAACTGCCCTTCCCTGCAGGCCCAGTCACCACCAACTTCATCCTTTGCTGGCCTGGTCACCCCTGATTGCCCTCCCTTGCAGGCCTGGTCCCTCTGCCAACTGCCCTCCCCTGCTAGCCATCTTGTGGTGGCCATCTTGTGTCCACGTGAGGGCAGGATCTTTTGACCACATGGAGGAGTCATCTTGTGTGTTGGAGTGATGGTCAATCTGCATATTACTCTTTTATTAGATAGGATAGAGGCCTGGTGTATGGGTGGGGGCCAGCTGGTTTGCCCTGAAGGGTGTCCTGGATCAGGGTGGGTATTCCCTTAGGGCGTGAGGTGGCCTGGGCAAGAGGCCTGTGGTGGTTTGCAGGCTGGCCACTCCCCCCAGCAACCCAAGTGGAGGCCCTGGTATCTGGGATTTGTTTCTCTTCTACAATTGAGACTTTGTAGCCTGGAGCAGAGCCAAGCATTCTGGGGTGTGCAGAAAGCTTGGCTTCCTCCATTGCCAGTGTCAACCCAAGCCTCTCTCCTGCTCTCTCTGTGGCCATAGCCATCTTGGTTGGGTTAATTTGCATACTCGCTCTGATTGGCTGGTGGGTGTGGCTTGTTGGTGTAGTGGAGGTAAGGTCAATTTGCATATTACTCTTCTATCCTCATCTCATAGTAAAGAAAACTAGTACTTACAAAATAAAAGAACCAGTTTATTTGTACACAGTCTGTGAGAGATTCCTGTAGGAACCCAACCCAAATTTCTTTGCTTCAAACTCTAAGGTACAGTGAAAAACTGAAATGATATCATTCAGCATTCGGACAAATAATGCAACAACTGGGTCCGATCCTTCGTCCCCTCTCCTTAGTGGAGTGAGACTGGAAGAAATGATCCCCATTCCAGATCTACAAATCTGCATTCCTCTTAAATGTCCAGAAAGTGGTGCACCCGTAAATGTCCACTGATATTAATGAATAGCTGCCCAAACCTACACAAATACTACTTTAAACCGAATTAATTTTCTAAAGAACTGAAGTTTATGTCTAAGAGCAAAGTATTTCATTTTGATTAACTATCATTCAATATTTATAAAAGTTCATGTATCCGCTGCAATGGAGCTCTAGCTCCTATCACAGGCTATAATAATTGATGATGTATAATTATTATCTCCATTTTACCTAGCTCTTTAAAAAAAAAAAAGATATTCACTTGTAGTACAGATTGGACACTGTTCACCCATACAATATAATGGTTCCAGGGTAACTTGTAGGCAGTCATGGATAATTTAGAAATATCACTATATTCAGGATATAGAATGCAATGAATGGTAACCTACATGAATCAAGAGATATTCAGAATTAAATTGCCTCCAAATTTAAACAGACACACACACACACACACACACACACACACACACACAAAACTATGCATAGCTTTTAATATGTCAAGAATATTCTAGAAAAACCTGGAGTTTCTCCCTTCTTGTGACTCCTTAGGTTTCTGGATGGGATTCTGAAGGAGGCCATGCCATGTCTCCAGGACTTTAGCTGCCTCTCTTTTCACTGTTTCTGCTTTTGCCCAGCTCGTGCCAGGTCCCTTCCTGTACCACTGCCAAGCCCTTCCATCCCGTACATCTTGCCTGCACTTCTGACCACATCGCTGCCTACCGCCTCTTTCAACCTGATGACATATTTAGCTAGACATGCATAGAGAGACCCCCATCTGCCATCACCCCCTGTAGCACCTTGTGAGAGGAACATCTGCCTTCTGATGTGTTGCCATCTTGGGCATCTTGCCAGGCTCCGATATCTAATTATGACTCCCATTTTTTATTTTTTATTTTTTTATTTTTTTGCTAGGTATCTGTACATCTCTTCTCATTTGGGAGATCTTGTAATAGGATGGCCATGGAGCAGAATGAAACTGCCCTTTTCCTTTCACTCTTTGCCGTTTCTTTTCAAATGTACGAATTCTAGGAGTGGTGGAACCAGGGGATGAGAGGGTGAGGGATGAGAAGAGACAGACACATCCCCACACTGTAGCGTGATGCTGCCTCTTTTGAGGCCTCACATGACCTCTGCTCTGAGAATGGCATCCTTCTCCTGCCCAGTGGGGTTTTCTCTGGATCATCTTTGCTTCTCTCTGCTCATTGACTTGCCTTACTCTCCCCCTCTCGCCCCGGTTCTCACGCTTATATTGCATGTACATATGACAACATTATGAAGGCATGACAAAATGAAAAACTGTAATAGAATAAATGCCCCTAAAATATTAAGAGATAGCTTATCCCCCCAAAATCCAGTTTCACTTGTAACGCAGTCAACTTCAATGGTAGCAAATAAGACGATGTTGTGCATACATTGACATAGGAAGATAAAGGTAATATAATTATCTGAGCAGAATTGAAGATAATTGATAAACTAGCGGCAATACTGTTTGCAATTAGTTCTTTGAGAAGGCAACCTGGCATAATATAAAGGAACCAGACAGACTATTTGTAAGAGAAAACTGCAATATATGTAATATGTATGCACGATATGTCTTGCGGAATGGACATTTTATACACCGTATTAAGACAAAAGCAAACAAAACCTCAGTCCGTGATCACGATCCACATCAACAGAAACAAAACAAAATTAAGAAAGCAAACCATGCGTGCAATATTAAATTATTGTCATAAATTATGGCCTATCCACAAATACAATATAATTGAGAAGTTCTGGTCATTAGCAGCAAACATACTTAGACTATAAAACACCTATGAAATAATGAAATGGATCGTTATAATCATACATCTGTAAATGCACATGCCACCTGTTGATCAGCTATGCACATTCGCAAAGGCACATTTTGTCATGGAGTGCACTTGAATAACGCAGTTGAAGTCCCTTTCTCGTACAATATAAAATTGCAAAATGTCAACTGCCTTTGACCTAATAAAAGGAAATGGCATATGGTTAAGTCTAATGTATTCAAAATGCTACCCTGGGAAAAAGAAACATACTGTTTGGCACTCAAGAAATGCCAGCCAACGGTATTTATAAAGGTAGGGAGTGATCGCTCCCCACCATTTCTTAAGCCTCTTCAGTTTAATTATAAGCCCTTTGATGTCTTAAGATGTATTTGAAAAGTCCTTTGAACCCATTTATTTCTTTTTTATTTGCTACAGAATTTTGTTTTCTCGTCTCCTCTCACTCAAAGTTCCCCAAGCATAAGGCGGTGACAAATGCAAGGCACCTAAGAGTACATGAGCACGTACATCTCATCAGATCCAAACGTGCCCCCAACAAAGAGCTTCCAGTCTCACCTGCTGTCTCTCGGCCTCTCCCGCCCATGCAAATCCATTTGGCGGAAATAACCTGAGAAAACTGGAATTATTTACAGAATCACTGCAAAGGAGCTCGAGCATGGAAGAATCATTATTCATAATTTGCCGCCTATGGTAACAATCAGCACCAGTCTGTTCCTTTTTCACTGACTTCTTCCCCCAATAAATCATCACGTAGCCATGATGCTCAGCCTCCCCCAAGAAAAAACACAATTTTTTCTGAAAACAACTCCTCAAGGACTTAAACTGAAAATATGAATGCGGTGCACCCAGAACACAGATGTCCCTGTAGCGGTATCCATCTCAGGCAATCCCCGTTCCCTTTGGATGGATGATAACAGGTGTATGCAAAATTTTCCAAAATGTTGCATGTATGAAAGTTTCTCATGGACATTTTCAAACATAAGTTGATAGAAACCCCGCTCCAAGTGAGTCAACTTGGGAAAAAGGACTCCATAAAACCAGATTTCTGGAAATCTTTTTAAAAAGAAGTGGGTTGAAGAGATTAAACAAATACAAACAAGCAGGAAATCAAAAATTTAAAAGAAAGAGTAAAATAGGGAGGAGAAAAAGGACATGGAATAATATTTTTTTTTTACAAATTATGATAAAGGACATAGACTTGGAAAAGGAAAGTGAGCAAGTATGTGTGTGAATGACTACTGTTGACCGTACTAGTTATCATGGCAGGCTCAGTCCTGTTAAAAAAAGAACTTCCAATTTGGGTGGCTTATGAAGACCTGGGTGTGTTTTTTCTTACCTTCACTGGCCGGGTTCCGGGCTGAAGCAAAAGCCTACCTGTGTCTGGGACATGCGTTCTCCCGCCAGAGGGAAGGAAGCAGAGGTGGAATAATTGGATGGTTCTCTACACTTCATTTCAGATGTGGCCTGTTTCACTTCCGCTGGCATCCCATTGGCCAAAGCAAGTCAGAGGGCCAAGCTTGGCATAGGTGGCAGAAACCCTGCGATGGTGGATGTGATAGAGACAGTAAGCAGGCTGTTGGGAGTAGGAATATAATACATTACAACCACCTGTAATATCTGTAATCCATATCAGAAGGACATTCCTAGGTGAATCTAACTTCAATCAAAGATAATTTCTCTCACATGAGGGATATAGTCAATAACATCGTGATCACTATGTATGGGGCTAGGTAGGTACTTGGGGAAGTGGGAGGACCACTTTGTAAAGTCAATGATTTTCTGGTCACTTTGCTACAATGTACATATGAAGCTAATACAGAATAGTGTTGAATGTAAACTATAATTGAAAAGTAAAAAATTGCCGAAACTGGTTTGGCTCAGTGGATAGAGCATCAGCCTGTGGACTGAAAGGTCCCAGGTTTGATTCTGGTCAAGGGCACATAACTTGTTGCAGGCACATCCCCAGTAGGGGGTGTGCAGGAGGCAGCTGATCAACGTTTTTCTCTCATCGATGTTTCTAACTCTCTCTCCCTCTCCCTTCTTCTCTGTAAAAAATAAATAAAATATATTTTTAAAAAAAGAAAAGTAAAAAATTAAAATAAATGATAATTTGTCTCAATGGGGCTCAGTATAGAGATTAATTACATTGGACTTTTTTACAACTGTTGTAAATGAACCAGAATTTGTGATCATGTAAGAGACACTTTTCATTTGCTTCTATTTATTCCCGAGATAGGCATTGTAGTATGGATGAAGACTGATTGCTTTCTATCTAACTTGGTTTTTCTCATCTATAAGAAGTTGGTACACATCTCTTTTTCTTTGATCCCTGCCATTGGAACCAATTGTGCAACATGTAAGACAGAAACACAAAGATGAAAACATTGCTGTGTTTATGGTGAAAATACCAAACAATATACCTTTAGATCTGCCAATAAAAGACTTGCTAATGCGGCCCTTATATTAATCAGACGTACTCCTCCTTTGCTGGCAAAACTAGATTAATTCCAGCCTCCAACATAGGGTGAGGTACCCCACATGGGATTATTACAAAGCCAATTTCACTCTCTCCACAAAGGAGAAAAGGACTGAGCTTTAGCAGAGCGTGCTCAGCTACTTCTTAAAAATACCAATCAAACAATTTGAACCTCCCGCAAGGCAAGGAATTCGGGTGGAAATAAAAAGAAAACCCGAGGGGTGTACTATCCCCGCCCCCCCCCCCATATTGCCCAGGTTTCTATCCTCATAGCTTGTTGATCTTAAAGATTATGTCTGAGGCCAACAGAAATGGCCCAGTTTCCTACTTCCATCTCCATGAGAATGCTCCCCCAAACACAAGTAGCCTATTTTGTGGTTTTTGGAATAACTGGTAAGGAGTTTAGATTTTTTTCACCAGAATGCTTTGAAATGAGCTAGGTAAAATACATTCATTGATTCTAAGGCCTTTCCTGCACTTACAGAAAATAATTGCTTTCTGTTATATTTCCCAATCCCATTATGTAAGCATTCAACTGGAGCCCCGGCTGTCTTTCATTGAAAATATTATTGTTTTCAGAACCACTTAAGCCACATTGTTTCCAGAATACCAAGTCTCTTACATGCCTCTCCCATTAAAGTCGGGAAAAAAAATCAGTTTGTCGCAGCACATATAGCAAAAAGGCCAATGCTAACTCTGGGGAATTTATACAAAAAATTTATACAAAACCAAGTTATGTCCCCAAAACCCAGAGTTCCATGAAAGAAGATCATAATGTGTCTTTAAGAGGAAGATCCAAAAGTAAAGCAAGTAATGGGCTGAGCTGAACGAGATGAATTTATTCTTCCAAATTCATCAGTCAGATAACATACTCCTCTTTCAGGGATGAGGTGGGGAAATGGAAAGAAAAGCCAGGGGTATCATATCAGTCCGGCTGAAGACCTTCTACATCTTGAGAGGAAAACTTGGGGAATAAATGTTTCTTCCCAACACACAAACATAATTGCATTGACAAGATCCACTCTGCACAAAAGAAAAAAGAGAGATTGCTTTCTATCTTCATATCTTCATGAAGTCCCCTCTGGCAACCATCAGCCTGTTCTCTGTATCTATGAGTCTATTTCTGTTTTGATTGTTCATTTATATTGTACTTTAGATTTCACACATAAGTGGGATCATGCAGTATTTGTCTTTATCTGATTAACCATATTTTGATTACCTGAATAATTTATCACAAACTGAGAAAAGCCTCAAGAGAAGATGCCATAGAACATTGAGTTTTAAAGGCTATTGATTCTAGCCCATAAGTGTTTAACTTTTATCTATTATTAGAAGCCCACTCTCTTGCCTGTCTGCCTGATTGCTCTTAACCCTTTCTGCCTGCCAATCTGATTACCTCCTAACCATCCCCTGCCAGCCTGATCGACACCTAACTGCTCCCTGGCTGGCCTGATTGCCTCTTACTTCCCTCCCCTGCAAGCCTGATCACCCACAACTGACCTCCCCTGCTGGCCCAGTCACTGCTAACTGCCCTCCCCTTTAGGTCTGTCGCCCCCAACTACCCTCCCTGCAGGCCTGATTGCCCACAACTGCCCTCCCCTGCCAGCCATCTTGTGGTGGCCATCTTGTATACACATGAGGGCAGCCATCTTTGACCACATGGGGTGGCCATCTTGTGTGTTGGAGTGATAGTTAATTTACATATTACCTTTTTATTAGATAGGCTATTTCAGCTTTCTCTATTATATCTCCCCTAAAGAGTCCTCCAGACCATTCTCCTCTGCCATGAGTAAGAGAGGATTCAGGGAACATCACCTAAAATGCTAAGTAAATATGTGTGTATCTAAATCCCACTCATGTTTAAAGATCCTCTGATATCTAATCTATTTCAAGAAAGTTTTCCAAAGTCTAAAAATTTCATTAAATATTTATGCAAAAAAATTGCATAATTATAACATGATTATGGAATCATATTATAAATGATATAATTATAAATACATATAACTTGTCACATAAACAGGTATGAGCAATTTATGGGCATAATATATGCTATGAGTTCATTCAAGACAATTTGAGGCTATTTATACTAAAGCAACATTTAAACTAGAATATCTAAAAATAACTAGAAAATATTTGAAAAATCAATAATCATCAAGTCAAGATAAATTCAATACCTATTCTGAACTGTAGATATTTGTAGATATTCTGTCTTCAACTAATAAGATGACCAGATGATCAAGCTAATGCTCAATTATGCAAATAAGAGTCATACTTTTTTTTGTCTAGCTAGATATTAGGCCATCCTATTACCACGTATGGCACAGAAAGACTTTTATTTTTTTCAAAGTTGCTCTCATTCAATTTTATAACTTGCGCAAATATGTAACTCTCAATGCTTCCTTATCTGGTAATGGATGAACAAAAAGAACTTAGATATAGATAGATATATTTAAAGCAAGGTACCTGTATGCCATCTCAGAATAGCTTTTGTAGAAAGTGTACATTTTAACTGTCTCTTTTTTTAGAACGAGTCACTGTAATAAATTTCTGGTAGATATTTGATAGAATCAATTGTTTGCTCACGTTAATGCTGGGGAATGATAGACAAAATAAATTTTACAATTTTGTCTAGCCGTTTTTAAAACGAATGCCATATTCTGTCATTCTAGTTTTCATTATAGTAATAACTAGCAGAATAGGGTAAGTTTTATAATGTGTGCCTTTCAGATTCAATAAATTAATCTATCAAATAAATATGTTTTGCTATTTATACAGTCCCTATGCAAAGAGTAGAGCCTACAGAAATGGAATGAATAAGACCCAAACGTCTAATAAGGGAGAAAAACATGAAAATATATAATCCTAATATAATGTGTTAAATGCTTAAATAATGGTATGAATGGTCCATTGGAGGATTCTTAAGTTTCTTTGATATGATAGATGACTGTGCTTGCAATTCATCTAAAACTGAGTCACATTATTTAAGCATATGTTAATGTGTTAAAGACTTGGGAGAAATCTCTACTATAGTACTTTACAACTGCATACACACGTTTTTCTCTGTTCTGAGAGTTATATAAACACTCAATCTTTAAAGCCCATGTTATCTACTTTTCCTTGAATCCTACTTAAATATAGATATTCTTTCAATAATTAACATAAAATATTTATTTTATTAAGCAAATATACTATCTATGTTATATATAGCAAATATTATTTATTGAATGACCTTTCTGTAGTATTTAGATATTTACTATAGGTGTGTTTTTTTCCTACTTGTGTTTTCAATTCACCTTGAAGTACATGCAGGGAACATTGTGACAATCAAAAGCTCATTAAATGATTGAATATGGATTATGCATGTTGCAAAGCAGAATGTTAATCAGATGGATATAGTTTTTAACAGATTTGCCTTTAAAAAATGGAACCACTATAAGATTCTACATGATGCCTGTTAACTTTAAGAATGTCCTTCTAGAGCAGTAAAAAACAAGACTTAGAAATTAGCAATATACAAAGCGTTACACGATTCATCTTTGCTTGCTCCAAATATTTATACTTCTTCAAATTAACTATTGGGCATTTAGGCCTCACCCCAATCTCAACTAACAGTTAAGAAAGCACTTATAAACTAAAACAAGAGCATTTACAATCCTCAAGCCATCCAGAATCTTCCTTCTATATCACTATGAGAAGGGTGGGATCACTGAATAGAAAGCCCAGAACGCAATAACCCTGGCATTAAATTATCCTTGAGTTTTTGGGTAAGTGTCTGAATTATGCTTGGCACTATGCTAGGCAGAGAAGTGGGTGAGAAATGACATGGTGCTTATTTTAATGCAGATTAATTTTTTTAGAGGGGAAGAGAGAGGAAAAGACAGAAATATCAATGTTTGGGAGGCACATTGGTTGGTAGTTTCCTGCATGAACTCATTCAAGGCCTGGACCAGGGAGGAGCCTGCAACCTAGATACATGTCGTTAACTGGAATCAAACCCAGGACCCTTTGGCCCACAGGCCATCACTCTATCCACTGAGCCATACCAACTAAGGCATGATTAAATTCTCGATTCCTCTTTTTTCTTCTTTCTCCTAACATTAAGGAGATCATTGCAGTTCATTGAGTGATGGCCTTAAACTTGGTTGCAAAGAAATTCTATCATTCATACTTCTGTTTCACACAGCATAATGCATATTAAATATATTTAATCACAAGTATTGAATAGTTATAAATGTGAAAAAGTGAATGATTGAATTCAGCCATAGTGATATTGGTGTGTCCATTTCCCGAAATTTCTCAGTCAAACTGTGGACGCCTCCCACCTTGAAAGCCTTTCATACATACGATTTGTTCAAGTATACAACTAATTATAAAATCATTGGCTCATTAATTTACCAAGTGGTTATTAGCCTATGTTGGTCTTCGGCCAGAAAACATTTACCAGTAGATGGTTTTGATGTAAGCCTTTTTACGTCCAAAGGACATGTATACTCTATTCAATGCTTAGAGCCACCCTGGTGTGCTAGTAAACAATACTAACCATTACCCAGATGATATGTGTTGAGACAGAAGATAATGAGCTGAAGCTCTGCTCCATCCTCACATTCCATTTAGGGATTTTTCTGGATAAAAAAAGCTCTTTTCCCCACAGAGGTCATTGCCATCACAACCGTCAGTAGCAAAGGCATATCTTTTTAAGAAGCTATACTTTCTATGTTAACCTTTCAAGATGTAGGTTCTAAATTCCTCAGGATCAATTAGAATTCATTCAAAGCACCATATGGAGCTATGCTTCTTTTTACTCATTTATGTTTCACCTGCCATAAACAGATAGGCACACCCAGCTTGCGGTTGAACAACCTTCTATTAGCAAAGCCATTTTCTGCCTATAGTCATTACACCATGCAAATATTTTTTTCTGAGACTCTTATCATCCATCATGCTAAGTAAAGAAACCATAGAATCTTAGTGCAGTCAACTGTCACATGCAGGGGGAATCCCACCAGTTTCTTGATGAGTTAGGACCAATGATAAGGGGGTAGGATGATACCCTTTACCCCCATCTGCCATATCTTCCCTTCAAGTAGGGATTAATGAACTTGAGTTCCATTAGAAGTTCCTCCGTGCAATTGTTTGATGAGTTGCTGATGATCTTAGTTCAACCACTGATTAATTTGTTGGAATGCCCAGGTGAAGTGATCATGGTTTGACAAATCTGAATTTTAACATTTAAAACTAAATTTCTGCTGACAACACGGAGGAAACAGCACTTAAAGGAAACCTGTGCTATTTATTAGCTGCCATAAAGCAAGGTGGCTTGAAAGGCTCATTCTCCCTTTGATGCACCTGCTTTAAATACCAGTGGCATTTCCGTCACCCATTACTTTCCTCTCAGGAAGACAGGGTGAGGAGGAAATATCATGTGAAGAATGGATGGCAGATTTTTGAATCAACAACTGTGAAAAAACAATGTGAAGAGCCAAATTAAAGATGTGACAGTTGAGAAATGGAAAACAAGTTATTATGGAGCATGTGTATACTCAAGGTTCATAAAAGGTTCTTAAAATAGAATTAATCCTTACAAGCCACTAATGTTTCTGTACGAGATTAATGCTACTATTCACGGAGGCTGATCATCCCCAAGGAAGTTCACAGTACATCAAGCTAACACTGCGCACGAAAGGGCAATTATATTTGGTAGAAATAATCCCCTTGAAAGTAGGCAAGGAAAAGAAAATCAATCATTTCATGACTTAATGGACTACCCAACAGCAATGCTAGCCATTACCAAACATGAACCACTCTGGCAATAATTAGAACATGCTTTACTGTAGAGAAAACATTTAGACCACTTTAAATGAAACCTCATTAAAATTTCATTCAGATGTGTCTATACAGTCACAAAAAAAGAGTGATTTTGAATATTTATTACGAATTGCAGATATCCATTAATAATTTGATTATTCAGTTATTTAAAACATTATTACCATTTATATTCCTGACACGTTCTATTTTTATACATATAAAACGTTATTTTAAAAATATACTGAATAGATGAAGTTTCCTTCTTTTTTCTCTTCTTTTTGCTTCCTTGCTTTTATTTTTGTTGTTGAATTTATTGGGGCAACATTGGTTAATAAAATTATATAGGTGTCGGGTGCACAATTCTGTAATACGTCACTTGTATATTGTATGTGCATTTACTACCCCACGTCAAATCTCCTTTTATCACCATTTATCTCCCCTTCGCCCTCTTCTACTTCCCGCCTCCTTTTCCTTCTGGTAATCCCATGCTGTTGACTTTCTATGAGGTTTTTTTCTTAATCCCTCCCCCCCCCTTTTTTTTTTACCCAGCTCCTAACTCCCCTCTCTGTGACAGCTGTCAATCGGTTCTCTGTTATCTATAAGTCTCTCTCTGTTTTGTTGGTATGTTCACTTTGTTCATTGTATTCCACATGTAAGTGAAACCATATAGTTTTTGACTTTATATAGATGCGATTTCTTCTGATCTATGTCTGTCTCAATAACGGCAGTTAAATCTTATGTGAACAAACCCAAGATAGGTTGAATAAAATGGAGGACTAGTATCAAACTCTTTGTTTTACATCTATTAATATTTCTACCTTTCTCTTCCCTTTCTGTATACCTTATTCCAAAGTCTTTCCAAACAGCTTATGCTAAAACATCATCACTGCTTTCACACTTTCGTTCATACTG